>JAZHYW010005921.1:0-51187 GCA_037355805.1 Ixodes ricinus
AACGAGCCGCGGGGAGAAAACCAGTGGTGCAGGTGGCGTGTGACGTCAAATCTGACGAGCACCGACATCAAAGAAAAGCGGAGGACAGCGGCATTTTTTTGACTAAGGAATTTATGACTGGGCACTTAAAAACACACAAAAAAAATTAAAATTTAACATTTTTTTTAAGTTTTTTGGAAGTAAAGTAACGTAACGTAATTTCTGTTACACGTTACTCCAAATCAGCCAGAACCCATCCTTTGGGAATGATTATCTACGTTAATGCGAATAGCATCAAACGGTGCGGAGTTTGCGCGTTCGTCAGGTGGCCGGCACACTCTAGATACGCCAGCCCACTCTTGAGGCGATTCTAAATTTGTTGACACTTTCACAGCCCTGCGCACGATCTCCCGCAGCCCAGCACGTGCGTTTGTGTCACTTAGGAAGGCGAGCAAAGCACGCGCCATACGCACAAACACTCAAAATGGTACCGACCAGACTTTCTGGCGTCTCAGCTAGTCTCAACCATAGAGTTATTATAATGTACGCTAGAGGTTCAACTGGCGCTAGTGTCTATGCGACTTCCGTGACGCAAATTGAAGCAGACAGCAACCAGTCTACTTTTGCGGTGCTCCTGTGCATTCCTATGGGAAAACGCGCGTGCATTTTGCCTCTTCGCCGGAAAATAACACGGAACACTTTGGTTATTTGGGTCGTACCGAATAGTATGTACCTTGATTAACACTGTGAAAGTGTAATTGCTTTAGTTAGCGCATTTTTCTTCATCAGTGAACGATGTTTAACTTCGCTACATTTCAGTCCCAAACGTGTGTTCCGCAGCAGGTGTGTAAAAACAAGCGACGATTCGAAGCAAAATTACAATCGAAAGGAATATAGAGTGTGTTCAAGGCTCGCCAGCATTCCGGTGACGCTTATATATTGATAATATGCCAGTCCTGTCACTATATGAAAATGACCCCGTCGTGCATGAGCGGATAAAAACATTCAAAACGTAGAGAATAAAGTCCGTGGGCTATGAAAGGTGTCTCTTCGTATTGTTTTCTCTGCCGGGCAGCTTTTATCGGGCACTTGTTCTCAAAGATTTCGAGCGTGCGGGTGATATTTTGAACGTAGAACAAGCAGCTTCGCTCAGAGCAGAAAGAATAAAGCGGTACTTACTTATTTAAAATCGGAATAGATTACGTGGCCTTCAATTTATTTTGATCCTACATGCACGTGTAGTTACTGATCCAGTGTTACTGCGTAGTTCTTGCCGTCTTTCTTAATTTCCAGATGTTCTTCGTTCGTTTGGCACGTATATCCCCCACGCTGAAAAGCGCCGACGTCGTGTTCGCGCTAACAGTGTCCGACAGTGCACAAAAATACACGTACGAAGCCGTTTTAGCACCGTTTTTAATGCGATGAATTTGAAAGAAAAACGCCGTAACTGACCAATTATTTCGTCGGCCTGACTGAGAAATGTTCCAAGCTACCTAGTACGTACGAATTATTTGGGATATTTGCTCTTATGATCGAGCGCAGGGAGAAAATGCACTCACTTTTTCCCATAGAAATGCATTACCGGAAGTCAATTTTGGACTGGTTGCTGTCTGCTTCAATTTGCGTCAGCACACTAGCGCCAGTTGAACCTCTAGCGTACATTATAATAACTCTATGGTCTCAACCAACGGTACTCTAAACGGTTGTTTATATCTTTACCATAGGACGCGCTTACAGCGCTGTCACAGCTACCGGTGCGCGCGCGTTCCATGCACGAGGGCTCATTCCGCTCTCGTGAGGCTGAGGTAGAGGTCTCCCGAGCGCAGGAGAGGGTGAGCTAGAGGAGAGGGTGAGCGCGGGAGAGGGTGAGCTAGCCCTCGTGCATGGAACGCGCGCGCACCGGTAGCTGTGACAGCGCTGCAAAGCGCGTCCTATGGTAAAGATATAAACAAATGTTTAGAGTGCGGTGAATGTCTGCCTTCATAGCTCTGTGGTTAGCGCGTCTGCCTGCTGATCAAAGGGTCAACGGTTCGAATCCCAGCCGGCGCCGGTCTTTTTTATTTATTTATCGACCCGCGGCGTAAGAGGTTAGATAGCCAGATAGATATATCGATAGATAGATAGATAGATAGATACATAGACGAAAAGTGCGTGAAGTATCCAAAGAATGCTATTCGCATTAATATTCGCATTAATAAGTAACGTAAGTACGTTACCCGTTACTTCTTTGGAAAAGTAACGAGTACGTTACTACGTTACAAAAAAGTAACGCGTTACCGGTAACGCCGTTACTTGTAACGCGTTACCGCCAACACTGGCTACACCCAACCGTGCGCTTTTTTTTTTTTTTCCGCGCGGAGCAGACGACATGCGCTGCGGGAACCGTTTGTTGTGCGATTCCTTTGCAGTTACGTTTGTTCCGCTCGCTGTTCTGCGCTTCAAGATGAGTTGTTTAGTACATTCAAGAGTTGGAGATGAATAGTGAGTGCCGTGGTGAATTTCCGTGATCGGCGCTGAAAAGAATACTCCCAAAATGTTGCGTGAAAAGCTGCCTCACATGTTCTGCGTCCGAAAAAAAAAAAAGTGACATTGAGCGGCAGAGTTTTGATACGTTTCCGAAAGATCAACGGAATCGGGACCAATGGCTGGCCGCAATTCCTGTAGAACAGTTATGGGCACTTCGGAAAGCGAACGCTACCCGATTTATATACTCCTTGCATTTTGTGGAAAGTGATTACATTAAGTTTGCAGGGGTCAAAAGGAAATCCCATACCGTTCAGCGATGTTTCGTCCACAAGATTTGTTTTTTTAGTGATAATTGTAAAATAAAATGTAAATATCGCAAAATGTTTGAAAAAAAGTATAATGTAAATAGATGTTTGAAAAAACGTATATTGTATAGAATACTGTAAACAAATAAACAAAGCATACTGATGCTTTTAGATGTTTAGACAGAAAATTAAATAAAGCTTCGTATCTCCCAAAGATAATAAGTGTTCTATTACCTTTTGAGCAGCATGCCAGTTAATGTCACACCCTTTTCATCGATTTTGTGTTGAGCTTTATTCAGCGGAAAACGTCCCGTTGTAGCATTATGCAAATTGTCGTATGTCACTATAACCAGACATGTACGTAACGCGTTACAAGTAACGAGTTACTTGTACCTAGTTACTATTTTCGGTAACGAGTAACGTATTTAGTTACTTTTTCAGAAAAGGAACGAGTAACGGTATTTAGTTACTTTGAAGGCACAAGTAAGGAGTAACGGTATCTCGTTACTTTTGAGGAGTAACGTGTACAACACCGCTTAAACGGCCTTGTTTTTATTCTATCCTTAGTATGTGTCTATTGCGACAAAGGCGGATGAAAAACCCGAAAAACAAATAACCATTATGACAATACAGCAACGTATATCGCTGAAAACGTCAGTCGAACAGTTCGACTGACTTGTCCAGCGATAAACTTTGCTGTACTGAACTCTACAGCTGGGAATGTCCTTCACCCAGCGAACACAATCAGGTTCGTTGGTTGAACTTTCTAGAACCGGGTACGGACCGAATGTAAACCCGGAGGCTGCAAACACGGGAAGGTGCATACTGTAAACGACTTAATTTTCGCGTGCTCAACTTTTCGCGAATCGGGCCAAAGCTGAAACTTTGAAATTATTCGCGGGTTCTGATTTTCGCGAATCGAGAGTAGCTTCCGTAGCGTTGACATATTGCCCGAATTATTCGCGGGGCGTATTTTTCGCGAATTGTAGGTGATTCGAAAAATTCGCGAAAATTAGGTCCTCGCGAAAATTTTGTCGTTTACAGTAACCCATTATCCGCTGTCCTCAATGAAGGCGCAGTTCCCGAAGATTCACCAGCTCTTCCTGAAGCGCAACAGTGCCGTTCCTTCGAGCGCATCAGTAGAATGACGCTTCAGCGTCACCGGAGATGTATTTTCAAGGAAGTGGGGAATCATAACTGATGAAAACTTTGACAGGCAGCTGCTGCTTAAGAGCAACGACTACTAAAAAGAAAACAATAAACCATGAAACAAAAACAGTTGTGTATTTGGTCGTCAAAGGAGCGTGAAAAGTAACTCGTTGCTTTTGAGGTAACTCACGCGTTCCTTTTGAGAATCGGTAACGAGTAACGTACTTAGTTACTTTTTGAGCGAGTAACGAGTAACGGTACTTAGTTACTTTTTTTAGGTAACGTGTACATGTCTGACTATAACCGATGATTGCATTGTTAATTGTCTCGAGCTTTTGGAAGGCGCGCAGCCAACAATCGTTTTGGGTAATCTCCGCTTCCTCAAAATCAAAATATGAGCGAAGGGACAAAAATAAGAGTAGTGCACAGATCCGGTACATTAACTCACGTGCACTATGGCCTTTTTTTTCTTTTAAACCAAACATATTGCCCAATTGGTAGTTTGACTACTATTGTTTGCACCGAGAGTCCGGTTCTTTGTATCAGCGTTTTTTCCCTTCGCTGTGGGCGAATGAGCTGACGGGTTACAACTTAAAAACAACCGAGTCATAAAAAAAATTTTAAAAAAAAATTAATCGATGTTTTAGGTGACATGAAAAAGATTTTCAACATCCGAAGTGCGCCATGCCTGGCGTTTTGTATGTGCAGATGAGAGTGTGATTCCGGTAATGCTTACCCTTACAAGAAAACAAAAACATATTTTTTGGAAACGATTTTTTTGTGTGGTTTATATACCCGCTTTCTCCCCGTGAATTAAAGTGAAAAAGTAACGGATCACAATCATTCCCTTACTTAAATAAGTAACGAAATTAATTTTCAATTACTTCTTGAAATGTGTAATAATTTCCCTACCAGATTGCTGATAAATGTAAAGGTCCGTTCACACACTTGTGACCTCTTAGCACCGGAGGCCTTGGAACCTCTTTATATCTCTTACAACGACAGGACACACTGGCGCCATGACCATCTATTTGGTATCAGTGTAAACTTGGCGGTCCGGCATATTTTCTATTTCTGTCGCGCATTATCCTTTCTTTCTCTGCTCGGAAAACTTTTGTCGACGATATAAACGAGCCTTTCTTATAGGTACGCACATTTGACCTCAGCAATCCCGGAAAACCTTCGCTCTTGTGAAATGCAGTTCCAGGGACACCGAGTAGATGGCGCCAGAGTGCCAATGTGTTCTATCGTCCTAAGAAAGAAGAAGAAGAAAAGAGGTTTCAACAGGTCTCGTCTCTCTCGGTCGCACTCGCTTGCAAGAGTGTGAACGGGCCTTAAACAATTACAAGTAATTTAGTTAGGTCTAACAGATTACATAAAAGTCTGGTTGAGCTCGTGTGTTTTTATGAGTTCGCATCGTTTTTTCCTTCACCAAGCTGTTCAGATCAAGATCTCCTCGACAGACCTAATCTACAGCGAAAAACTTCCGTAAGTACGCACCTTGGGAAGGGTTGCGCGGGTGCTTCTTTTTGTAGCAAGACACGTCAAAGCCTAGCGTCCAAAGTCAACTATTTTTGCTTGACCTGGCTTGATTTCTTTGGTTGCGCTGCTGATTCTAAATAGAAATGTTGTTTCCCTAAAAGCGGCATTGCTGCTCTGTGAACCGTGCAACCGTCGTAATTGATATTATGATTACAATAACGAGAAGGTCAATGCCCAACTAAAAATTTGCAAACATTTGGTCGAAGACAATCGCCTCATATCAAGTTTATACAAGTATATCTTTGTCAATTCGCTTCGAAAAGTAAGTAGCTCTGAAGTTTTACAGGGAACCTGGCCTGCCAAAGCGAATACGTTTAAGTCGCGTTTTAAATGTGTGTCATGGCGCTCATCCACCTTCCCCGCGAATGCGATGCACAATAAAAAGAAAGAGAGAGAGAGAAAAAGAAATGACGAGATTAAAGTTGAAAGGATCTCATATTTATTTTGTTAACATCTTTATTCCTCTCGGTCGCTCTTTACCGCAAATTGACAGACGCCAAGAGACACTTTTATTGGACTGGGAGTCGTACATGATGAAACACTAGATCGCCGTTCTCATTGTCGCGTCTTACCAGAGTTGCAGACGTTTTCAGATGGGCTGGTGGTGGTTGTAACTCTCAAGTTTGGGCAGCGCGTCTGTACAGTAATACCGAATATTTCTCGGGCGCATTTCGGTTGAGCGACATTGCGCTCTTTTACATTGCTCGCGGACGCTAAGTTTCCAGAATTTTATTTGCGGAAAATATTTGCAGAATTTCTTTTCATAAAAATATTCACGAATCACATTATATTGGAGATTAGGTAACTACACATAAAATATAGGGATAATTAAAAATATCGACCCAGCCACCACTTGATTATCTTAATCTGAATTCATATCATCAACATTCCGCCTGTGCAATGCTAACTTTTCGCAGGAGCGATTGGGACAGTGTTCGGTAAAACACCCTATATCTCATAAGAGGGATTATGTTGTACTCCTGAGGAACCTAAATCTTCTAAATGGATTTTAATGAATTAGGCTATGATGACCTTTCTTGCTCATAATCAAATAATTTTGTCAGGAAAAGTATATAAAATAAAACAGTGCTATACTTCTAAAGTTATGCCTAAACAACCTAATATTTTAAAGCGAGAGGTGAATTTAACTTCCAATATTGCAAGTTGGCGAGGACCAAAGAATAGAACACATTGTAAGTCCATAAAATGAAGTCCACGTAGCCGCTAACCTCAATCTTTTTTTCTTTTTTCGTATTCCAGCGTCTTTATTTTGCCACAACACAGATTCATGTTCGGTCAGTTGAAACTCTACGTAGGGTAACCGTTTTTCCTTTCTTTGTGTCGGGAATCGACTAAGCGGCATACTCATAACATGTATTGAAAGAAGGGGAGACAAAATCTCAATATCTTAGCCTGCAGTTATGGATACACAATTAAATATGGACCTGTACATTCCGCCTTTATCTTGTGTAAAAGCCTATTGTTTCCTACGATATTTTGAAAACAAACCAAGCATTTTGCGACCTTTAAGCTTTAGGCCTCGAAGTATTTCTACTTCTCTGCAGCTTACACTCACTGAGAATAACTTGATTAGGAGGGTCGAGAGCATTCCTCCCAGGACTGCCGTAAAATTTGCATGTTACTTGTCACTGGCAAAATGTATTACGATATCAATCAAACCTCTCGTGATTCAGCAAGAGTTTTTAGCATTGCTGGAGAAATATCAATATTACCTACAACTTTATACTGATGGTGCCAAAACCTCGTCGTACAAAGGTTCTGCGGTTTTTTCAGCGCACTACAGAGAGCGAGACGTATTGACACCATCACAAGTATTTTTACTGCTGTGCGTTGTGATATAATGATGGCCCTCGGACATATTGATAATCATGTGATGACAGCTATTTTGTTTGTTGAATCGTAGTGTGCCGTCTTCTCTGTTTGTTCTCTTATCGATTCAAAAATCCGGCTTACACAACAAGTGCGTGTGCAGAAGCACCGTGCCCTCAATACTTAGACTCGATATCGAGCTTTGCTTTGTATGCCAAGCCATGTGGGTGTCGTCGGTAATGAAGAAGCATATAAGCTAGTCGCCTCTATCAAGGATAACCTTAAAACATCCATTTTATTGCCACACAAATATTTTATGTCACCTGGCAGTCAGAATGGGACATAAAATTGACAATAAACTACGGGCTATCAAACCTTCTTTGGGGTGTGGGAGAGTTTCCATCACGGCAATCGTTCCCTTAAAGCTTTGATGTCCCGATTGAGAATCGACCACTCGCGCTTAACACATCTGTATTTGCTTTGTGGTGAAAATGTCCCATAGTGCGAGCATTGCTACAAAGTAGTCACTGTGTTGCACATTTTCTGGCACCGCAGACACCTAGATTAACAACGACGAGCATGTTTCCCAGGTCCTTTTAGATATCATGTTCCGTTTAACCCTGCCTTCCTCCTTTGTGATAAGCGTCCCTTTTCTGTGTATTTTAGAATTTCTTAAAGTAACTCGCTATACACACCGGTTGTAATTTTTACTCCCCTAATACGTCCTTATTGTAGCTAGCTTAAACTGTGGCAGAATATGGTCACGTTCGTTTTACATCATAAAATCTATAATATAATTTTTATGTATACCCAGAACTCACGTCTATACGCTATACATGGCTTATATTCATAATCGTATTACATCATGAGCTACTATAGCTCTCTTTCCTCCTTGATCCTGGTTTCCGCAATAGTCTGCACTTGGCGCATTTCGGCCCTGGTAGTTCTTGCGCCATAAAACTCCAACCATCCTAAGTGAACAGGGCTCGGTGTAACTTCCTGAATTAAACATGCATTAATTATTTCTAGATGCCTGTAGACGATTGAAACTTTACCCTCCTCCCGCCAGCTTGTAATCGCAAACACGACCCATACACAAGATGACCGCGTTCGAGCGGTTGGAAACTCTATAGCATAACCTTCTTATCACGGGGAGGGCATCACGTGACTTTTTTTATTCCCAGCGATAAAAAGTGTAAACGATACTTGCACCCCGGTACGGTTCCCGTTAGCGAAGCGAAGCCAAGGCGGGCGAGGCCGTGGAGGCAAGACCGGCGAGGCACCGAGGAGCAGACGACGGACCGCGATCAGCTGGTCGCCATCCGTCGTGCGTCCGGAAGGTTTTACGAAACAAACCTCGAGGAACGAACCCGGTGCGCGATGTGTCAGCTGCTCGCGCCAAAGTGCTGCGCTCGTTCCGTCTGGTAGGTTTAACGAGAGCAGCGCGAAAGCAAGACCGGCGAGACGTGCGAGATCCTGATGGGCGGACGATGGACCACGACGACAGGATGAGCCGAGCCGCTGAGCAGTTGGAGGAAACGAGAGTGTGTGTAGTGCTGCATGCCGAGACCAAGATGGGGCCTTGCTGGGTGAACGGCTGAAGAAACCTCCCGAGGCGAGTTTCGTTCACCGGCACACCCCGCTGGATTACGTCCTCAACTTCGCAGTAACGTGAACGTGTAAGAGCTTCTCTTAGATTTCTGCGAGCCACCGAGCTGATCAAACGATGGATATCGAACCTTCGTTGTAACAGTGGGTGGACTTCATCGATGTGGAGTTTCGTCAGTGTTGTGCCCGTTACCGAAAAAAAGTAACGAAATAGCGTTACTCGTTAGTTTGGTAAAAATTAACGCGTTATTGAGCTACGTTACTTTTTTACAAACGTAACGATATACCGTTACCGTTACTTTTCAAAAATAACGAACGTTACTTTTACGTTACTTTTACGTTACTTTTGTGTTCGAGTACATATGTTTGGCAGAGATGTATGATGAGTCTCCTTAACAAGATTCGATAAAGATAGACATTTACAGAGTGTTTTCATAGTGTTTTGATGCGCGAAGCAGCTTAATTTTCGGCATACAGAGTAGGCATCGAAACAGTAAATTATCTGATTCAGTCTCCTTTAGTTGTTACATTTCATTCACTCCTGGCCATGGCGACGGAGTTTTGTTATTCATGTCCATCTCACACGCAGAATGAATCGGGGACGGTAGTCAATCGGCTTTTATAAACTACAGCATGCGAACGGGGACTGCTGGAACACAACCAGCCAACCAACACCCCTCATCTTTACACCGGTTTTAGTAACAGTCCGGTTCATACTATTACCAGAGACTGATTTACTTCACTATGTGGAACGGGACACCGGTTACCAGCACACTGGTTATAATCACTTGACGCCTCTTACCAACAATAACTCTTAAATTTTCTGCAAAAAAAAAAAAAAGATTTTGTGTTTGTAAGGTTTCTTTCCAGGTTTAAAACTTTTTTTTATTTTTTTACTATGACCTTAGGGAATTAAAGACTAACCAAGCGAAAGATTCTTCTGTGTACAAAAGTGGGTCAGGAACTTTCAGGTAGTGAGGGGAGAAGAGAATAAAAAATTCTAGAAAGGGTGTTTCTTTTTTTTTTTGTAACTAGAGAAACGAGCAAATCGCTTCGCCACTAGTTGTCCACTGTTGTAAACGGATATATCCCCTCCCCCCCCCCCCCCGCTGTCCACCTCTGCTGCACAAAGCAGAGGGGAAGAGGAGGAGGAGGAGGAGGGGGCTGTAACGCAGTCGTCGTTCAAAAATTGTAAATGGTGACACCATGAGAAAAAAAAAAAAAAGGAGGACGAACGGAATAAGCTGATAGCCGAAGGTTTTTTCGCCTCCGGGAAGTTTTTTTTTTTTTAGGTTTACTGTGACGGATGCTGGTTCCATGCAGCGATAAGCTTGTGCAGGATTTTGAGATGGATGGGTGAATAGATGGACTGATAAGTGGAAAACCCACCGTTTTAGGAAATCGAAGGTTCAGAAGTCTTAACAGCAAGATACGGAATTGCTTGGGCATTGCGTGCTTGAGCGCAAATAATTGCCCCTCAAACACAGAACTAGATCCTCCATTGAGCTCAGTGACCTAAATTTAGTTCCCCTAACGTCTCCAGTTTTGTGCACAAGATTGCTATTCTAAACGTTACATCAGGCGTCGTGATCTTTTCCAAAATACCTAATGTATTTCACCAGTTTTGGTCAAAAGTAACGAGTAACGTAATTTGATAGCCGATACCGTAAAAAAGTAACGAAAATACTTTACTCGTTAGTCATTCAGAATACTAACGAGTACGTTACTGCGTTAGCGAAAAATGTAACGCGTTACCAGTAACGGCGTTACTAGTAACGCGTTACCTCCAACACTGGTTTTGGTCAAAAGTAACGAGTAACGAGTAACGTAATTTTGGTAGCCGATACCCTAAAAAAGTAACGAAAATACGTTACTCGTTAGTCAATCAGAATACTAACGAGTACGTTACTGCGTTAGCGAAAAATGTAACGCGTTACCAGTAACGTCGTTACTAGTAACGCGTTACCTCCAACACTGCTCTTGGGGAAGGGGAAGGGGGGGGGGAACGCTTTTTGAGTCTCCACCACATCCAAAAAATTTGACCAATGAGAATAGTGAATTGCGTGAGATTCTGAACTTTACTATTATTGCTCTTTTCAGCCGCGTTGTGCGTTATATTTTGACCAAAAGAAAAAGTCAAATCTTTGGCTGTAGGAGACGTAATACAGTAATTATTGTTTGAAAACGCCGTCTGACGGCGACCCCGCTGGTTTCTGCTCCAAAGCGCGTACAAACTGGTGTTTTAATAATTTTTTATTAGATTTTTAATGGGTACATTGGTAGCCCGTGAGTGCAATTTTGGGATCCAGTTATCACCACAAATAGACGATCACAAAATCCACTTGAGTGCACATTTGAGCTGAAAAGAAATATAGTTATTTCTCTTGCGAAAACGTAACTCGCGTTGTCAGGAAAAGTTCCGCGCAATATTCACTCCTGGAAGTTGGGGCCACCCCTATTCAACTTACAGAATGTTTTCTTACTCAGCTTTGTTTTCTATTCTATTCAAGAATCCCGCGGTCAAACTCGCAGGCTTGCATGCTCGCAATTCTCAGTTTATCCTTCGAAAAAAAAAAAAACACGTACTACACTTCAAAGCCTTAATTACATTAGTTTAATTATTGAATTTGGTGCAGGAAATTATAATTGTATTTGAAGGTCTTAAGATCTTTACTTCTTTTTCCTTATTCATGTTGATCCTAATGTAATCACTGAGAGCTTGAGAAAAGCAGGATGTGGCCTATAATATTCACACCTCTAGTTTTGTCACTCTTTCTTCGATCGTGCTTTTCGGCTATAATACCACAATCCATTTGGATGAGTGATAATAAGATGCTCGGGATACTCCAGACCCTGTGTTCCTTATGGTATCAGCAAACCATAGTTGGTTTTAGGTATTGCGTAATATAACATGACCGTTCAGAGCCGTTATGTTAAATTTACCCGGTATTCAGACGGCGCACTCCTCGTGTTCTGTGTGTCTGTTCTTGTCTATTTCTTTTTTTGCTGGTCACAGCTACTTTCTTGTTGCAGGGTAACTGTAAATACAAAAAAAGTAAATATCCAGAACAGATTTTCTTTTCTTTTTCTTTTTGTGACAATCGTACGCAGATTTAGATCAAGGTATTTAATGACTGCCTCACATTTCAGGAATTTCTACCGAAGCAGTCACCAAAACAAGTTTTTTCCACCGCTGTCGACACGACCGCAGCAACATGGCCACCACCGCTTCTTCCGACGCCAACGCTGCTGAAAAACAGCCGCTCGAGCCGACGATCGCTCCGCAGCTCTACATAAAGAGCCAACAATTACCAGCGTTCCACGAACATCAAAGTGCTCGACTCACCGCAAATATCGTTTGCTACCAAACCGGACCCAAGTCAGCAGTTCATCGACTTGGGCTGCGGGACGGGCGACTTCACGCTCCAAGAACTGCCGCCGCGCTGCCAGCCCTGTCGGAGGATTGTGGCCACGGACGTCTCCGGGATATGGTGGAGTACGCCAAGGAGAACTTCGCACATGCGCAGATCGCGTACGAGGTGTACGACGTCGAAACCGACATCTGGGGACTCGTCGAGAAGTACGGCAAGTTTGACCGGGTCTACTCGTTCTACGTCCTGCACTGGGTGCAAGACCTCACTGCTGCCCTCCGCAATGTGGCCGATTTGATGACTGACGAAGGGGAGTGCTTGCTGGTGTTCCCGGCTCGCCTCGGTCTCTACAGGATATGGAGAAAACTTGTGGAGATGGATCGATGGAAGCCTTACAAAGGAGTGAGTTTATAGGCTCTTTCAGTCCAGTTGTACACAGAAATCGTGAAAGCTTCTTATACGAAACTGAGCACTGTCACTACACCCGACACTTGTATTACATTTCTTTAAAAGCACCTCTATGGTTATAGAAAAAAAAAGAGCTAACCTATGAAGTGTACAAAAACTTCCTCGCGTTATTATGTTAACCAGAACGCGCAAGACAAGCAAATTGCCAGCTTGCGTTAACTTTTCAAGCATATCACTCCTATGCCCTACTTTGAGCCTAATGCTAACGTTAGTTGACCTATTCAATAAATTTGTAAAAGTTTCAATTTTAATTGTAAGTTTTTTCGTTTTTTTTTAAGATTCGCACATGAAAACAACCTGCAATGTTGACTTGTACAACTACAATAAGAACAAATTGGGCAGACGCAGCCGAGTGCTATGAGGACTTTCCCGGTAACTCTTTTCACACAGTGATGCCATAGATGAGAGTGCGTTTTAAATGTCCTTAAAAAAGAATAGATATGAACAAGACAGTATAAAATTGAACTTCATTGCCACTACAAAATGGGCACATCACTCAGGATTTTGAAAAGTTCAGGAAGCATGAGCTAAAATAGGTCCCTTCCCGAATGTGGCGCTCAGCAAGGCAGCTTCTCCACAAGCGCTTTGGGCCTCTTTGGCAGTGTTGGAGGCAGTGTTGTAGGCGTTACCGAAAAAAGTAACTAAATACGTTACTCGTTACTTGCAAATAAAAGTAACGCGTTACCGACCTACGTTACCTCAAAATAAAAGGAACGCGTTACCGTTACCGTTACTGATAAAAAGTAACGCACGTTACTGTTGCGTTACTTTTTATTCACGAACTAAAACATTTGCTGTTTCGACTTTTGATATGTGCGCAAGCGCCATAGCTAAAATATGTCCATGCGGAAACTTAATTACCCTCTCTTTTTAGGGTTTCACCCGAATAGTTCCAAGAAAAACACGCGGAAGTATATATGAAGCTGATTTATAACATGTTGGCAAGGAACTTCGCAGAAGAACCGGCCTCCCTCATTAGCACAGAAATTAAGACCAGCCGAGATTGAAACTTTGAATATATTTTATTCACAACATGTCGAAGTAGAGATAGTTGCTGTGAACAAGTTCCTCCGTTACCCGAAGCACACTCCACTGTTGTACTTCAGCAACAGCTGAATTTCGAAGTTGGCATCTGACATTCTACCTCGCTTCTTGGTAAACACGTCCGCGCCTACGCTAAATAGGCGTTCAACGGATGCGCTCGATGTGGAGGACAGCGGCATTTTTTGACTAAGGAATTTATAACTGGGCGCTTAAAAACACAGAAAAAAAATTAAAATATAATTTTTTTTAAGTTTTAGGAAGTAAAGTAACGTAACGTAATTTCGTTACACGTTACTCAAAATAAGTAACGTAAGTACGTTACCCGTTACTTCTTTGGAAAAGTAACGAGTACGTTACTACGTTACCAAAAAAGTAACGCGTTACCGGTAACGCCGTTACTTGTAACGCGTTACCGCCAACACTGAGTTTCGTTCACTTCAAATCTGGTGACTTCGACAGTCGTACCAGGTGTGGCCCTGCCAAGTCAAATTGAGTTGATCCAACGTTGGTCACGATACATATTCATAAAACACCCTTGTCAAACTCAGCTGCATGGTTCAATGTTGGTTGAGATGCTGTCACGTTGGCTGAGAAAGAAGTTAGGACGGGATGGACTGGGGCGGGAGAAAAGGAGGAGGAAGTTGAGATAGAATAAAAGATGTGCATCACGTACAGTGACATCACCGCAGTGGCGTCACGAGGGTCAGCGGCACCCGGGGCGGTAGCCCGCCGCGACACCCCCCCCCCCCCGCTCGCGCGTGTCCCAAAGCGGCTCCCCCCCCCTCCACCACTATCGCGTGGCCTGCCGCCCCCCCCCCTCGTGGCCCGCCGCGACACCCCCTGAGCGCGTGCACCCGGGGCGGTCCGCCCCCCGCCCCCCCCTTGTTACGCCACTGCATCACCGTATGATGTACCGCAGGAAAGGCTACAGGCGCAAGCTCCTTGCTCAAGGGCACATCTCGGCGGCACAAGCTCTCGTGCATTAAGGCGGCGGTCCCACGGTCCCAACCATATTACCGGTGACAGCTCTGCTAACGCTCCTGTTTGAGGTGCAAATGTCGCGTCTGTGCGCGTGTTACGCATTTCGTTCTTTTTGCAAATAAATTGCCAATTTATCATCACTCTTTTAGTGCAAGATGTGATACGCATGTTTCAAAACTTAACGCACAATAAGAAAACAACAAGTGCAAGTTTTGATATTTTCAAAGACATACCTCTATGCATTCCAAGTTTCTAGACTTGTAATGCATCCAAGACGCGTTCTTATTTTTTTATTGAATAAATGAAGGACTCGTCTAGTTCCGTGTATACGCGTTTTCTTAATTAGCATACTCACATATTTTTAAATATTTATTCAAATATAGCCTTTTCTATGCGATTTTGAAGTCTCGTAACTCAGTTTCACATCATAACGCAGCAACGGCATTTAAGGGCATGCTCCTGGTAAACATAGGAACTCAGCTTACAAAATATTAGAAGTGCAACGCCATCCGTTTTCTTGTAAACACAACTTGATTGTGATCAAATTTCAAAAATTCCCTTCACGCGTTTTTGGTTTTCTCAGACAGCGTTCTGGCATCTGATATAATTTTTTTTCTCTTAAATTCTATGTTAGAGGAACTAAGCTGGTTCACTGTAAGCGTGATTTTTTTTGTATTCACATTCAGATTTGTTTAAAATAATTTTTGAATCATGGGACTATTTTGAAGCTCGACTCTGTACGCAAGAAACCGGTTTCAAAGAAGAGGACAGCTATTTGAACAACGATTCTTTAATTAGAGCTTTTATCGTTCTAATTAAAATCACTTTCTATGATTGTAATTTTTGTAAAGCATACTAATTGTCCTGAATAATGAAAAGAACCTATGTTGTAGCAGACGGTGCGCACTCGCGCCATCTTTTGAAAGGTGGCTAAAATTCGAGGTTGAGAAGTTCAGGAAAAGTGGCGCTGATTCTGTCCCTGACGCTAAGAATTCTCGTCTCAAAAACTTTCCTCGCGCGTCTTCCACGTTCTTGCAGTGAATCACTATTCATGCCCTTGTTCAAGGAGCTTGTAATACCTGAAGGGGCCATGTACGTAAGCCTCGTGGGTTCCACAAGCCACTACCTTTTGACGCCTGCCTCTTCTTCATTGTTCCCGCCAGTGCCACTAAATTAGCTACGCTTCAGAGTAGCGACGCTTGGCCATACAGTGGCTTAAAATCGTGGTTGCCAGTTATGTGAAGCTTTATCTGAAATCGCAGGAAACGCTTTTTCGTCCTCCACAAATGTTTAAACAGTTCGCGACAAAGCAAAGCAATATTACATGAGCCTCCTAACACGGAATCCAGTGCATAGGAAGTCGCACTTTTGAATCATGACGATCGGCAGTGGCGTCTGCTCTGCACAAGCACCAAAAAGACGGCGCCCACAACAATGTAGGGGAACGGAGTACCGATACTCCAAGCGCAGCTCATTCAGCGGCTCTAGTTCCCGCGAACCTCCTTTCCCCTGACTGAAACTGAAACTAAATATGAATATTACACCAATATTATAGCTTATTTAGTTATAACCAACTACACATGATGAGAGGAGGAAGCGGCCGGGTAAGAGAAACGGGTTTTATGTGTGACCGTTCTAACCGTCTCAGAAGAGAGAACGCCAGCTTGCGATGGTTTAAAAAAAGCGACAAAGAAAAAATGCGGCACGGTGTGTCCTTTGTGATTGTGCGTCTAATTCATATACAAGTATATCTGGAGATCGACGATGCACGTCGATCGTCTCGAGGTAATGTAACGCAAGAACATTATATAAATAATAAACATAATGAAGGAGTGAACGACTCAATTTTTCTACTTCATGGATTGTAATATGGCGGTAGCCTATTGTACCTACTGTTGATGAAGAGCAATATGAGGTGACGAGGTCATGAATTAATGATGAGGCTCTGTGAGGACGACGATATTAGTGGATTTCAAGCCACAACGTACAGTGCCAGATTTCTTTCAAGTATCGTGTACCCAAATACTTTTCTTCATCCGCAACAGAATATGGTAGAATCAATGAGGATGCTACTTTACAACTGTACGCGGAACATGAAAACTGCACTGTGCGAAAATGCGGCTTATTCATTAATATGAAGGACAGATTTCTAGCAGCATCCCCTGATGGACTGCTTGGAACAAATGGCCTCGTTGAGGTAAAGTGTCCCCGTTCCAAAAGATTCTTATAACCTACCGAAACCGCAAAACAGTATGATGGGAAAAATAAAAAAAAGTAGCCCAATGTCAAAAGTCCAAATCACCGCCATAGCTTCTGCTACCAAATACAAGGGCAGTTACACAATACACGAAGAGAGTTTTGTGATTTCGTTATATTTACACTCAAGGGCATTGATATCCAACCCAACGTATTCAGAGGGATGGCACCTTCTGGTCAAACAACATAGAGCCTTTTCTACTCAAGTTTTACATGAAAGACCAGACTTCCGCTGAAATTTCTCACGTAGACGAGTTGTCCGATCGAATAAATCACCATTACTCCCTATCTGTGAATCTCTCGATCTTCGTTCGTAGGCCACAGTGTCATGAGATCGAGGTTTGTGGCTCTTCGTCCGCCGAACATTGCTTCGGCGGGTGTTTTTCCTGTGGAAGATGAGACCGTCGCGTGCTGCCGGATTAAGAACCTGGCGATTATTCACTGAACTGCTTCTTCCGTAAGCTTCAAAAGGGCTTTCTTCGTTTCGAACTCCATCTGTTCTGCTTGCCCGTTAGTTGCAGCATGGTATGGTGCACTAATGTAATGCCTGTCAGCCTGATGCCGTTTTTCTTTTAATCATTACATTTTTTTCTATTTCACTCGGAACAAGATTTGGTGCGTTATCAGAGAAAAGCATTTTCTGTCGGGCAAAAGTAGCGAAAAGAGAGCCTAGAACATCAATGACGCGTTTGGACGTCATGGCATGCATCGTCTAAACTTCCAACCACTTAGAGTACGTATCCACCATGACTCCGCAGATGCGGATACGTTTCGCCACCCACCGACTGAATAGTGAGTCGTTTTCAGTTACTATTCACGATGGCGCTGGACTCGAAGAAGACTTCGAGTCTTTCCGCAAAGTTAGCCCAGGTGCCAACATTTTTGTCAAAAGCGATAAGTGTTCGAAACAACGAAAACGTCGATAGCGACGCGCTGTGCTTGACACTGGACGCTTACCATTCGCTGAGAAGAAACTTGCTTGTTCGTCTGCCACGAGTCGTCCGATATCAGGTCATCACCGCAACTCCACCTCCCGACAAAACAGGTCTCCATTGTCCGCATGTTTATAGTTAGCAATCTTGTGAACTTATAAATACCCGAACGCTCATCAATTGCCATCACTAAACGCCGCTCAATCATAGCGTCTTTATTGCGAATAAACGTCTTCCTATTTTTACTGATGCTTTTTATTATATTCCTCGTAAGCTGTACTTAACAACATTATGTGGTACTTCCGAAAATATTGCAACGCCGTTTGTTTTCTGGGAACTATAATGTAACAACCTTTACATCTTCCGGATCCCGGGAAACACAATATTCATGACGTCACTTTTCAGTCGTCATTATAATGATGAAGTAAGTACTGTCAATCGCAAAGCACTTTACTAGACGTCCGCTTCCGCTGGTGTCTTGGAAGATTGAGTCTACTGAGCGTGCATTCCTGCAGAAGAATTTTTCATTGACAGAAGAATAACACGTCAATTAATAATTGAATCCTGCCTGGTAAGATTTATTGCGAAAGCCCGTGGCAACCGCCGAACCACATGTCCCTATAGACCTTTTCTGTGTACTCTCGTCCCCAGCCATCTAATACGCGTATCCGGTATGAGCGACGAAACAATGCTAAAACGTTTCAACCTGTAACTAGTAAAAAAATAAGGGGGAGGGAAAACGATTATGTGTGACGGTTACGCTTATATCCTAAATGTCTTCTACTGGTGTGGCGACGGCAAAGCAATGTTTTCGCCCATGCTGGAAGTGACGACAATTCAAGATGGCAGCGCCCTTGAAGAAAGGGTCTATATCAGCCTGGCATTCTCCCATACATGAGTTTGCTTGGCCACGCTCTTGAGCCAGCTGAGCACAGCTGGCAGCGGCGCGAGCAAGGCCACGATGGCAACTTGATGGTGCTCAAGACATCCCACCGTGAACCAATATTTCGGCCACCCTACGGGTGCATATCGCCATCTATTGGTTGAACTAACGCCTTGCTCAAGATGGCTGCCGTGGGACCACAGCTGTATACCTGTGTGACCAATTCAATAAACGTTTTCTGAAACTGAACCTCACGGACATGCCGGTTTGGTGGCTCTAGTAGAACAATATTTCTTGGTGTTTAGAAACCTCAGCTAAAGTGAAAAATGTAACGGATTACTAGTAACTCATTACTCAAAAAGTGTTCGAATTACAAAATCATTAGAGCTCAAGAAATGTAATGGAGGCGTTAAGAAATGTCTATAAAATGTAATTGACTAGAAGTAACTTGTAACGCGTTAGGAAGAAGTCTGCTCGCAATCCGCACTGCGCGAAGTACGAAAAGGCCATAGAGCCTTCTCGTTGATCCAAAACTGCGGAATGGGGGCCTTGCGAAAGTGTGCTCAATCTGTACTCAATGTTATGGCACGAGCTCCAACTATTTCCCGCTAGCATATCATAGCTTTTGTGAATGACCTAAAGATTCCTAATGGTTATTCTGCTTGTTATTATCTGTTGCGAGGTCTCTCGTGCTGCAAAATAATTGTAGACGTAAACTGCGGTGCTCGACGTCGAAATTGGTGATTCCAAGCAGATTCGAATTATGTAAATCAGATATAAGTCGCCGTTTTCTACCGGTTACAATATTCAACCATGGGTGTACCAACCCGGGGGGGGGGGGTAAGAGGCCTTGCCCCCCCCCCCTAGTTCTCAGAGGAGGGGGGGCAAGGTATGTGTTCCCCCTTTGAAACAGCCGCCACTGGGCAGGGCAAACACTGGCCGGTGGTGGCCAAGGAAAATCTGCTACACACTCGCGGAACGATTTTTAAGTTTAGGTCACTGAAACTGAAAAATACGTTTTTGCTCTTTTCTTGAATGTGCGTATTCTTCGACTTTGGCGTACTATTTCAGCAATATTGGGGTGGTCATTTATAAGGTCAAATAATTGGCAATAAGTTTATACAAACTATCATCAAAATGATGAGTTATATAGCATGCCTCTTTGTACACTCGTCTTGAAAATTTCTGCTTTGTTTGTGTTATCATAAATCAAAATGCAGTCAAAGACTACAAGGTACACAAGCACAAATACGAAAACTAAAAGCGCATGGCCACGGTGCATGGTTGGCGCTCGATTGATTCGGTGACAACAAACGCACTAAAAGACTTCGAGCTCTGTGACGTAGTGTTTTTGGCTCTTCTTGATTGGCTTTATTGACCTGTTAAGTCCGCTGCGCTCTGACCTACAGCGAAAATGAATTTAAATGTTTTTGTCGTGCAAAAGCTCTTTCCTTCACAAAATGCTGGCAAAGCATGTCTTATATATGTTCTTTATCGTTTGGTAACATTCTTCACTGATTGATTGAATATGTTTTTAATTCTTGAATAGTTAAAACGACAGCTACTGGCTCGTGAGCTTTTAACGAAATCGCTTTGCCTACCCTGCAGCGCGGAACGAAGCTATACTTCGTTTCAGCTTGGGTCCAGACGCAGCCGATGCTACAAGCGCGAGCATGTGGCCCAGAACAATACTTGCACTGCACGAGCGCGCGTGCTTGGCAGGGATGCTGAAAGCCCGGAGCTCGCGCTTGTAGCTTTGGCTGCGTCTGGACCGAAACTGAAACGAAGTATAGTATCAAAGAACAAAATTTGCCCAACTTGGCACTCTCGTTCGGGCAGATGAGCTATGCTCTGTTTCACCTTATGATGTACTGCAGGAAAGGCTACAAGCGTGAGCTCCTTGCTTTGGGGCGTATCTCGGCGGCACAAGCTCTCGTGCGTTAAGAGCAGCTCGCAACGCCATGACCTCGCGCTTCTAGCCTTCTCTGCGGTACAACATAAGGTGAAACAGAGTATAGCTGGGCTCCGCTTCTGGGCGAACTGGGCACTGCTAGCATCACTGGCACTGGCAGTAACTGGCACGTTTGCTGGCAGATGTGTCAGCGAGAGCACGCGCTGAGCGCTGAACGTTCGTGGGCGAGCAGCAGAAAGGAGGAATTTAAGAGCACAGTAGGAACATCAGTGGCACGAGCCAGTTTTCTGGCCACGCTAGAGTTCCTGAATAGGCTCCCTTACAGGGAGCCAGAGTTGCGCGTTCACACCCGGAGCGCACGGCTTTCCTGCACGGTATGTTGAGTCCCGCTCCTCACACGACTGAATAGACCATTTGCTGTCTTACCCAAGCATCAAGGAGAATGCAGGGATTGGTGTTCCGCGCCACACGCGCACGCCTTTCCTGTATAAATGATTTGAGTAAATAGCCAAAGAGCATTGACGAACGCGGTGCAAGATGCCGTTTGTTTAGGCTTTTGCTTCGGAAAAGCTACTACTGCTGAGGCCAGCACGTCGGCGCGTGGAACATAATCCCTGCATTCTCCTTGATGCTTGGGTACGACAGCAATAGGTCTATTCGGCGAATAGCGGCGCCGCGCGTCCGAGCGCGCGGCGCGCTCAAAAGCAGGGGAACGTACGCCGGGGCGCGTGAAACGTCTACTTTGCTGCACGACACTTGATACGGCTCCTCACGAGATCAGATCTCGGCGAATAGCGGCGAGGGCGGCACGCGACACGTGGAATCAAACGCGCAACTCTGGCTCCCGTAGGGAGCCTATACAGAACTCTAGGCCACACGGATGAGTGCCGCCATCTATTGGTTGAATTAATGGCTTGTTCAAGATGGCCGCTGTGGGACCGCCGCCTTAAGGCTGCGGTCTCACGGCAGCCATCTTGAACAAGGCGTTAGTTCAACCAATACATGGAGACACGCACCCGTTGATGGCCGAAACATTGGTTCACGGTGGGATGGCTCGAAAACCATCACGTTCCCCTCGTGGCCTTGCTCGCGCCGCTGCCAGCAGTGCTGGCAGTGCTCAGCTGGCTCAAGTAGCGTGGCACAGCAAACGCATGTATGCGAGAATGTCAGGCTGGGTATAAATTGTTTTTGATATAGGGAGATGCGGTTCGGCGGTTGTCACGGGCTTTCGCAATAAATCTTCTTTCAGTGAAAACCTCTTCTGCAGGAATGCACGCTCAGAAGACTCAATCTTCCAAGACACCAGTGGAAGCGGACGTCAAGTTAACTGCTTCGCGATTTACGGTACTTACCTCATCATCATAATGACGACTGAAAATAACGTCACGAAATATTGTGTTTCACGGGATCCGGAAGATGTTGTAAAGGTTGTTACATTATAGTTCCCGGAAAACAACAGCCGTTGCAATATATTCGGAAGTATCGACACACATAATGTTGTACGGTACAGCTTAGGAAAAATATGATGAAAACCATCACAATAAATAGGAAGACGTTTATTCGCAATAAAGACGCTATGAATGAACGGCGTTTAGCGACGGCAAGTTATGAGCTTTCGGGAATTCATAAGTTCACGTGATTGCTAACTATGGACATGCGGACAATGAAGACCTGTTTTGTCGGGAGATGGAGTTGCGGTGATGACCTGATACTGGACGATTCGTGGCAGACAAACAAGCAAGTTTCTTCTCAGCGAATGGTAAGCGTCCAGTGTCAAGCACAGCACGTGGCTACCGATCTTGTCGACGTTTCGAACAATTACCGCTTTCGACAAAAGTTCTGTCACCTGGGCTAACTTTGCGGAAAGACTCGAAGTTTTCCTCGAGTCCAGCACCATCATGAACAGTAACTGAAAACGATCCACTATTCAGTCGGTGGGTGGCGAAACGTATCCGCATCTGCGGAGTCATGGTTGATGCGTATACTCTAAATGGTTGGAAGTTTACACGATGCCTGCCACGACGTCCAAACGCGTCATTGACGTTTTACGCTCTCTTTTCCCGACTTTTGCCCTACCGAAAATACTTTTCTTTGATAACGCGCCAAATCTTGCTTCAAATAAAATAAACAAATTTTGAGGAAAAAAAAAACGGCATCAGGAATCACATTAGTGCACCATACCATTCTGCAACTAACGGGCAAACAGAACAGATGGTGTGCGAAAAAAAGCTTCTTGAAGCTTATGGAAGAAGCCGTTCAGTGAAGAATCGCCAGGCTCTTGTTCCAGCAGCACGCGACGGTCTCACCTTACACGGTAAAAACACCCGCCGAAGCAATGTTCGGCGGACGAAGAGACCACACCCCTCGATCCCATAATACTATAGCCTATGACCGAAGATCGAGAGTTTCCAAGATCGGGAGTAATGGCAGTTTATTCGGTCGGACAACTCGTCTACGTGAGGAATTTCAGCGGAAGTTGGGCCTTCCATGTAAAACTTGAGTAGAAGAGGCTCCATGTTGGTTGACCACGAGGTGTCATCCTCTGAATACGCTGGATATCAATGCCCTTAAGTGTAAATATAACGAAATCACAAAACTCTCTTTGTGTATTGTGTAACTGCCTTGTATTTGGTAGTAGAAGCTATGGTGGTGATTTGGACATTATGCCACACCTTTGCGGTTTCAGTAGGCTTCAAGAATCTTTTGGCACGGGGACACTTAACTTCAACGAGACCATTTGTTTCAAGTAGTCAATCAGGAAATGTTGCTAGAAATCCGTCCCTCATATTAACGAATAAGCCGCACTTCTGCACAATGCAGTTTTCCTGTTCCACGTACAGTTGTAAAGCAGCATCCTCATTGATTCTACCATATTCTGTTGCGGGCGAAGAAAGGTCCTCGAGTACACTGATACTTTAAACAAGTCTGGCACTGTACAGAGCGCGACACTGTTAGCGCGAACAAGCGATCGCCGGTTTTTCCAGTTTTTCTCTTTGAAACCAGGGATGTCATCCAAGTTATTGTTGCTATGGAAAGAGCTAAATTAGTTCTATAATGTAAGCGATAAATTTGCGTGCACGCTTATACTATTTAGAAGTAAAATGCGAAAATGCGCCGATGTCGTGTTCGCGCTAACAGTGTCGCGATGTGTACGTTGTGGTTCGACACCCACTAATGTCGTCGTCCTTATAGAGCCTCATCATTTTATCATTACCTCGGCACGTCATCATGCTCTTCATCAGCAGTAAGTACAATAGGTTACAGCCATATTACACTCCTAGAATTCAAAAATTGAGTCGTTCAGTCCTTCAATATGTTTATTATTTATATCATGTTATCACGTTATATTACCTCGAGACGATCGACGTCCATCGTCGATAATCAAATCATATACCTGTATATAAATTAGATTCACAAGAGGGGGGGGGGGGCGTCGGTGGCCGAGTGCATGGTCGCGCGCACACCTGCTCGGAGCACGTGGAGCGAAAGCTCGCGCTGCAGAACCCACCCCGCCCCTGCCCGTTTCGATCTGAAAGAGCATCGTACCGGCGTGCGGTCCTGTATCATTACTGCGTGGTGCACATTAAAAAACCCAGGTTTGCGGTTGTACCGCACTGGCTAAATTGCTCATCTACAGCTGAGACGCCAGACGCCCACCAAGGCAGACTAACTTCCGGCTGTATAAACATACACACAACAAAAAATCAGCAGAACCCATCCTTTGGGAATGATTATCTACGTTAATGCGAATAGCATCAAACGGTGCGGAGTTATGCGCGTTCGTCAGGTGGCCGGCACACTCTAGATACGCCAACCCACTCTTGAGGCGATTCTAAATTTGTTGACACTTTCACAGCCCTGCGCACGATCTCCGCAGCCCAGCACGTGCGTTTGTGTCACTTAGGAAGGCGAGCAAAGCACGCGCCATACAAACAAACACTCAAAATGGTACCGACCAGACTTTCTGGCGTCTCAGCTAGTCTCAACCAACGGTACTCTAAACGGTTGTTTATATCTTTACCATAGGACGCGCCTTACAGCGCTGTCACAGCTACCGATGGCGCGTTCCATGCACGAGGGCTCATTCCGCTCTCGTGAGGGTGAGCACGGCCGCTACATCACCCTCTCCCGAGCGCGGGAGAGGGTGAGCTAGGGGCAGTGCTAAGCCTCACGAGAGCGGAATGAGCCCTCGTGCATGGAACGCGCGATGGTAAAGATATAAACAGGTGTTTAGAGTGCCTTGAATGACTGCCTTCATAGCTCTGTGGTTAGCGCGTCTGCCTGCTCATCAAGGGGTCAACGGTTCGAATCCCGCCGGCGCCGGTCTTTTTTATTTATTTATCGACCCGCGGCGTAAGAGGTTAGATAGCCAGATAGATACATAGATAGATAGATAGATAGATACATAGACGAAAAGTGCGTGAAGTATCCAAAGAATGCTATTCGCATTAATAGACCGATCTCATCAAGCGTTTGGCGCATGCGCGAGGCCGCCATAACTTTAGTTCACAGGAGGCAATCGGCAGTGCACGAGACTGCTCGTGCCCTGCACGTGCAGAGCTACAGCGAGGTTGTCGCACGAGCGGAAAGACTAAAGTTCCCTTGATGCAATGCGGCAGTGGTGTCGTAGTCAAACTGGCTGGTGAGATCGGTCTATTCGCAATAGACCTATTGCTGTCTTACCCAAGCATCAAGGTGAATGCAGGGATTGGTGTTCCACGCGCCGCACGTGCTGGCCTCAGCAGTAGTAACTTTTCCAAAGCAAAAACCTAAAACAAAAGGCATCTTGCACGCGCGTTCGTCAATGCTTTCTTTTGGTTATTTACTTCGAATCTTTTATACAGGAAAGGCGTGCGCGTGTGGCGCGTGGAACACCAATCCCTGCATTCTCCTTGATGCTTGGGTAAGACAACAAATGGTCTATTAGACGCACAATCACAAAGAAACAGCGTGCCGCCTCTTTTCTTTGGATCGTCTTTTTTAAACCAGCGCAAGCTCGCGCGTTCTCTCTTTTGAGACGGTTAGAACGGTCGCACATAAAACCCGCGTTTCTCTTACCCGGCCGCTTCCTCCTTTCATTATATGTAGTTGGTATAACTAAATAAGCTATAATAATGGTGTATTATTCATATTTAGTTTCAGTTTCAGTCAGTGGAAAGGAGGTTCGCGGGAACTAGAGCCAATAAATGAGCTGCGCTTAGATTATCCGCACTCCGTTCCCCGACATTGTTGTTGGCGCCGCCATTTCGGTGCTTGTGCAGAGCAGTAGGCGCAACTGCCGATCGTCATGATTCAAAAGTTCAACTTCCTCAGCATTAGATTCGGTGTTAGGTATGGAGTCAAACAGACGTTTCGTTTTCCGTTAAAAAAAACAAAAAAACAAGTGGTTTATTCCTACGATACCCGCTCGTCACCGAGACGGGTACCTAAGTTCCAAATCTCGTTCATCTCGAGTCTACCTCCTTTTCTTCACGTGTCCACACGCAGCCTGTCTCAGGTGACGTCACACACCGATTATTCTTCATCGTGTGGACCGGTTGCGGCATGCGTTCGCGGTTCTCGCGCACACGTGCCGACGGCTCTGTCGTTGACAACACGGCTCATCCTCCATCAAAGTCGCCCCGGCTGGGTCTCTTTGTCGATGAAACTCTACTCATATCTGTGTCGCTTTCTGCTTCCGTTGACAGGCCGTCGTCGCTGCTCTCGGCGCTGACCGCGAAGCGCTTCATCTGGTCAACAGCGGCAACACCTTTGCAGAAACGTTGCGACCGTTGGGTTTCCGGTAGATCTTTCACTTCATACCTATCCGGAGGTACCTTTTCCACAACGATATACGGGCCTCGGTATTTGAGGGCGCAGCTTCCGCAACTCGCCCGTTGCCCCTGTTTTCTTCCGGATGGAACCTTGCGATATAAACACTCCCGACAGCACGCAATATGTCGCTTGACGTAACGACGCATTCTCGGAAACCAGTACCTCTTGGTGAGGTAGTGTCATGGTCTTCTCAACAGCAACGACGTCATCGGGGCATTGTCGTACTACTTGCCAACGTGCTCCTCGTGGCACAACCCATAGCAGACGCTCTTCGCCCTTGTCATGGACCCTATTGAAAATCTTGCCCTCTGCTAGCACGTACTCGTTCTTGATACGCTGCGACACTTTAGTTTTTGAAGACCCTGTAAGTAGTCTTTAATTCCTTGTAACGTTGGATCGGTCTTTTGAGCCAACACCAACCAGTCATCGTCAGAGAGCTCTGTAGCGAAAACGCTGACGCGCGTGGCGACATCCATTTCTTCGGGTCCCGATGCAGAAGCCCTACTGAGCGCGTCGACCTGGTTCATATTTGATGCCTTCGCGCACCCCAATTCCGATAGGGATATAGCGAAGCAGTCGCGGTAGTCATTAATCGTGGTGACGAGGGTTTTCGTTTGCGAGCCAGAAATAGATGAACTGACATCTACGTCCTTTGTTGCAATCAAGGTTGTCGGCTTTTTAGATGCGGAGCATCTCTTGCTCGGGTCTATGTCCCGCGGCGTCGTAGTCCGCACTCACACTACTGCATGCGCCACTCTCCTCCTTCCCTCTCTCCAACAGCTGCGCGTTACTTTCCTCCGCTCTCTCTCTCTACCAGCTGCGTGCACTTCGCGTGCGTTCGCTTCGACTCACACCGCGCGCGCATGCGCAACTCTCCTCCTCCTAGTCTCCTCTCCTTCAAGTGTGAGTATAAGCAGCGGTAGCGCGCTGCGCGCGTTCCCCGGAGGAGCAAAAGGAGGATAGTTTTGGGCGCGCGGGTCGCAGCGCCAC
Organism: Ixodes ricinus; assembly: GCA_037355805.1. Classification (NCBI taxonomy): domain Eukaryota; kingdom Metazoa; phylum Arthropoda; class Arachnida; order Ixodida; family Ixodidae; genus Ixodes; species Ixodes ricinus. The sequence goes on from JAZHYW010005921.1 coordinate 27,531, forward strand.
GCCAGGGCTTTCCAGTGGGGTGGGCTTTCCCCGCAACTCAGCGGCTGTCGTCTGCTAGCGTTTCTCGGCCGCTCGCGTCCGCCGCAGCCCAAATCCGGCCGGCCAAAAGAAATCAGTCAAGAAGGGAATAAATTAATTAAGCAAAGAGAAGCTATGCTTGCCAATTCTAAGGAGGATAATTTGGAAATGATGTAAATATAAGCAGAAGACAAGTTATGCTAAATCTAAAAGAAGAGATCTATCGGGGGCTGGTGCGGGGAGAACCGACGCGACGGAAGAAGGAGAAAAGAAAAATGAAATGCAAAAGGAAGGAAAAGATTAGCAATTGAAAATAAAGGCAAGCGAGAAGCTGTACCACGAGTTCAGTGCTGTTGACTCCACTTCACTCCGTTCTTCCGATGAAGTGTGATGGAAGCAACAGTCCCGTCAGTTAGTGGGTTGTCGCAAGCAAGCGTTAGCACCACCCCACAAACTAACAGCAACGCTACGTCCACTGAAGACAAAGCTGCGCAGCGAAGGGCACGCGACGCTGAGTGCAAACGCTTGAAGCGAGCGGCAGACCCTGAACTACGGCAACGAGAAGCGGCGTCCATTCGCAAGCTAACAACGTAATAACACGCAAGTTAACAACGTTACTAACAACGTTACTAACACCGTTAATAACACCGTTAATAACGATCCGCGATGCTCCGCATCACCCCATAGTTCCCCTCGGGAAGATGGTGTAATTTTTTTCGCTGTAGGTTACGTACGCGTCGAGGTTGGTGTTAGCGTCTTCTTCCGTGCACCATGTTTACTGTAGCGATCTGTTCGTTTTCAGCGACGATCAGCGGCGTAGCCGATATGTTAGTTACGGGGATATACAGTTCTCCCAGTTCGTCTTTTCTCGAAACACAGGTCGGGGCGTCATCCCCCTGTGATTCGTGGATAACGTCATCAATAAAGATGACTCCCTGGGTTTTTAATGCGAATAGCATTCTTTGGATACTTCACGCACTTTTCGTCTATGTATCTATCTATCTACCCATCTATCTATATCTATCTGGCTATCTAACCTCTTACGCCGCGGGTCGATAAATAAATAAAAAAGACCGGCGCCGGCTGGGATTCGAACCGTTGACCCTTTGATCAGCAGGCAGACGCGCTAACCACAGAGCTATGAAGGCAGTCATTCACCACACTCTAAACATTTGTTTATATCTTTACCATAGGACGCGCTTTGCAGCGCTGTCACAGCTACCGGTGCGCGCGCGTTCCATGCACGAGGGCTAGCTCACCCTCTCCCCGCGCTCACCCTCTCCCTCTAGCTCACCCTCTCCTGCGCTTGGGAGACCTCTAGCTCAGCCTCACTAAAGTCACTGGATCCTGGGAAAGTAACGCCAAGCTCCCCGTGTGGTCGCCATCTTGGTCCGTGAAATGAGCAATTTCTCCTTGACCCCCCGTTCTTGGTGAGCCGATCTAGATTCGCTGGTGACGGGTAGCTTTATGGAGTCGTTTTTTGTATACCAAGATTTTGCTAACCACACACCGGCGAAACAAGCGTTCACCTTCGTACCACCACCAGATGCTGTGTCGGTGCTTGGAGGCACTGAAAAATAAGTTTACTGTCTTGAAATACGCTAGAAGAACAATATAATTGTAAGAGATCCATGGAGATGGCCATGATTAATAAGTTGATCGCATACAAAGTGCCAAAGACTCTTATATTGGCGAGGAACGCTTCCAGTACGATGGTGCTCCATGGTGATCTTGGCGCGACTGGTTTAGAACGACCCCCTGGAAGCTTCGAAGATTTAAATGGACCAAGATGGCGATTTCCATGGCAACGTAGACCGATTAGCCAATCGCCTTGCGAGGTTTGGGTCGTCTGTATGTTAGTATCCGTTTGTGTCCGGCTAGCAGGTAGGGAAGGCAATGGCGCTACTTTCCCAGGATCCAGTGACTTCAAGCCTCACAGAGCGGAATGAGCCCTTGTGCGTGGAACGCGCACGCACCGGTAGCTGTGACAGCGCTGTAAGCGCGTCCTATGGTAAAGATATAAACAACCGTTTAGAGTACCGTTGGTTGAGACTTAGCTGAGACGCCAGAAAGTCTGGTCGGTACCATTTTGAGTGTTTGTGCGTATGGCGCGTGCTTTGCTCGCCTTCCTAAGTGACACAAACGCACGTGCTGGGCTGCAGGAGATCGTGCGCAGGGCTGTGAAAGTGTCAACAAATTTAGAATCGCCTCAAGAGTGGGCTGGCGTATCTAGAGTGTGCCGGCCACCTGACGAACGCGCATAACTCCGCACCGTTTGATGCTATTCGCATTAACGTAGATAATCATTCCCAAAGGATGGGTTCTGCTGATTTTTTCTGTCCCTTTTCCGGAGCGGAGCGCAATAATCCTGACGTAGTTTGGAGGGATTACGACCGCTTTTTTGACCCAGAGGCTTACGCGTCGTGGTATCTTAAAGGGGGACTCAAGCGGTTTTTGGGGAAGCTACTTTTTGGTGCGATGGCGTTAAGGAAGTGTCAGTGAATGAGTATCTTCAGTTTTAGAAGGCAGAACCGCCTATTAATCACGCAGGAATAAAATACGTGCGGACTCTTTTCTGTACTTGCGAGGACCAATGAAATTATCGTATGTTTGAAAATTTTGGCGGCCTTTCTTTCCCCGCTGCGTTGGAAACAACCGCAGCGGCAGACCAATCACAGGTCGAGGAGAACTGGTGGCGCGCGTTGCATGCCGGTCGTGCCGGTCGCGGGCCGGCTTCTTCTCTGCGAACATGGCGTCGGTGGTGATCGTTGGCGTGGTCGGCGTGGTGGAAGCTCATCGTTCCGCGTAAAAGCGCTATCCTTGACTGTGAATTTTCGTCGTGTGTCGCTATGATAACCCAGCACGTACTAGAAGGGAAGATCCACCTACTCGTGCGGCGATGTCGTGGCGGCACTCTCAAGACAGCAGAAACGCCCGTGCCGTCGTGTTTGTTTACTTCGACTACAGTGGTGCTTTCTAAGCATTTGTGTCCTCGAACATCGCCCGGATTTCTTATTTGGCGCATTTCATGCGTGTGCTCAAGTTCAAGGTATTACTGGCGCGTACCGTATAAAGGATGCGAATTTTCACGCGTTTTCATCACCGGAGAAAAGTGATTAGTGTTAGCAATCCTGAACGCTCGCAACGTCTATCTGATCACGAAATCATATTTCTACGTTGCTATATCGCTGCTAAGATTACATTGTCTTTTATAATCGTAGAAAAGGCGTGTGGCGATATTTGTACTATTGTAATGTCGTGTATTAGAGTCGTGATCGTCCAAGACGGCGTACTGCATCTTTTTATTTTCTTTTTTCATCCACTGTAGCCTGCAAGCCTATCAAGAAAAATAATAATAAAGCTTTTGGCTATAGAAAACTGTCTGTCTATATTCTGTTACGGCATTGAGTAGCAGTGCGTCCCCTTTTTAGAGGGGCCGCTGGAAACAGCTCGTGGACGGCCCGCTGCGCTTGTTGTAGTGGTTGCAGGTGTGTGTACGCGCGGCGCTGAGCGGTCGTTCCGGTCGCTCCGGTTGCAACGGACGCAGTCGTAAATACGCGCTCGTTGCACATGTCTGAACCAGCCTTCCCTCCGTCCTCCCGAGGCGAAAGTCAACGTGGCGACATCGCTTGACATCACGTACCAGAGGTAACGCTGCGATGTCAAACGTTGGTTTGGTTAGGACTTGCCCAAACCGCAAATCGAAGAACGCCCGAAAAGGTCTGCGTTTCGTCGTCCTCGGAACCCGAACATGACTCCGAAGCGCTGCTATCGTCCACATCGCACGTCGGAGTGGCGTCATAGGAAATCATCCCCAGGTCGGCTGTCCGCCGAAGAATTTCAACCTCTAACGGCGTCAGGTCCTCGAGCGTAGAGAACTCCGCCATGATCGAAGCTCGAATGACAAAGAGGTTCGGCCGATGCGGCTACCTCGGGATCACTGCGCGACGGAACGTCGTCCAACGCCATTGGCCCGAGATCCTTTTGATAAGCGTGCGAGGACCAATGAGAGTGGTTTCGTTTTCGGATGGATCCGAGGTTTGGCGGCCTTCAATTACATTTTTATTAAAGAAATAATCACCGTATGACTATACTTTTTGGTTTTTAGGGATACTTAGGGCGTCTAAATTCAGCTGTCATCATCAAAACACGAACTCAAAACCACTTGAGTGTCCCTTTAAAGGGACACTGACACCCCCCAAAAATATTTTTCCTTTTTTGTCAGGCGGTTCATTATGGTGTCGGAATACTACACAATTAATATTTTGCTACAGAGTCGCGTATTTTTTTAATAAAGCCAAAAAACGCAACTGCTCGAAACCGAAACCGAAACTCCCACACCGCACGCAGAAGTGGAGAGGATAGTGAGAGTGGCGGAAGTCACGTGGCTACACCCAACCGTGCGGATGTTTTTTTCTTTCCGCAGGTAGCAGACGAAATGCGTTTGTTCGCCGCGCGATTCCTTTGCAGCTATGTTTGTTCCGCTCGCTGTTCTGTACTTCAAGATGAGTTGTTTTGTACATTTAAGTGTTGGCAATTAGTAGTGAGTTCCCGAGTGCCGTGGTGAATTCCCGTGATCGGCTCCGAAAAGAATACTCCCAAGATGTTGCGTGAAGAGTTGCCTCACATGTCCTGCATCTGAAAGTGGCATTGTGCGGCAGAGTGCACAAGTTTCCGAAAGATCAACGGGTCGGGATCAATGGCTGGCTGCAATTCCTGTAGAACAGTTACGCGAAGCTCGGAAAGCGGACGCTACCCGATTCATATGCTCCTCGCATTTTGTGGAAAGTGACTACATTGAGTCCGCAGGTGTCAAAAATGGAATCCCTTACCATTCAGTTCCGCAAAGCTCGGAAAGCGGACGCTACCCGATTCATATGCTCCTTGCATTTTGTGGAAAGTGACTACATTGAGTTCGGGCAGATGTCAAAAATGGAATCCTTACCATTCAGTTCCGCGACGTATCGTCCACAACAATTGTTTTTTTTTCGGTGAAAATTGTAAAAAAATACATAAAAACATCGCAAAATGCTTGACAAAAAAAAGAAAAAAGGGTACACCCACACCAGGGATCGAACCCATGCCCGCTGCGTGTGAAGCGGACGTCTTTCCACTGCGCTACTGAAGGAACCCTATTGTGCGTATTAATGCAGCGGGTAGACTGTATGTCGGAAGCTTGCTGTCGATTTCCTTTCATACATGCACTCCTGCCTCGAAGTCGGGCTGCACCACGCATAGGCCACATTCGCATATCGTAAAGAAACCGTACGCGTGCGTATTCAATCCCGAAGTACGCACTTCGTGCTTGACGCTTGAGCGAGCGAGGTCTTCAGCCACGAAAAGGGACGACGGCTCGGCGACGTCTTCGTGCAATCGGCTTTGCTGGTCGGGCGTGTCGTACGGGAGGAAGATCAGTTCTTTTGATCGGTCCAAAATTTATCTTTCAAAGGAAGACAGAATTCACCGGTACCGTAAACGACAGTTCTGAAGTAGAGGTCTAACACCCGTCGTCCGCTGCCATCCGCTAGTCCCACGATAAGCGAAACGACGCCACGGCGAACGCACAGAGTGCTTCCGGTTGTCTGTGCTACCTTTTTTTTTTCAATCAACGTATTTGCAGCTTTTTGAAGCCACAAAAAATGGGTTTCATATTTTTTTTCTATTTTTAATATTGACTACGTGCCTTCAATGAACCACGACTTTGATTAAATTTGGTGGTCGCATCGATACCTTAGAAAACGGCCCGTGACCACGGGAAAAAGAGTGAGCGCGACTTAAACCGGACAGTTCTCGATCGGCGGTTTTCGGGCGGAAAGAAACCGAATTTCGAGCCGCAAATTCTGTTCTGGGTAGTTGGGCTCTCATATGTCACACACAACTAAAAACCTCGGCGAGCATAAATACCCTGTCAGTGTCCCTTTAAGACTGGCCAAAGTCCCGTCCTCATCATCAGGCGTGTCACGCTCTTCAAAAATGCGTAGGGTGTTCTTGCGACGTACCACCGTAACATACGATTGTTCAGTGAAAGGCTGTCCGACAAGCAGCGGAACAACCTGCTCTGCGTCGCGCACCACGTACACCTTGACATTGGCCTTGGCTTGGTCGACCGTCAATGTTGCATGGAAACTGCCTAAAGGCGTCGTTTTCCGAGAGCCAAACCCGTTGATTGTGAATGGACGATTTAGCGGTTCGTAGGTCACGTTCATCAGCTGCGCTTCGCTTTCTCGTAACGTTGCGCACTGGCTTCCCATGTCGACGAAAGCTTTGATTGGCTGGTCGTTTAGAATCCCCTGCATGAAATACTTCTCGTTTGGCGCCATGCAGTCCCACGTCTTGTTACCTTGTTGGGTTAGAACGGTTGCTTTCTTGCAGTGTTGTACACGTTCCTCAATAAAAGGAACGAAAGCTCGTTCCTCGTTCCTTCTGATTTTTGGAACGCGTTCCCGTTACACGTTACATCTGTGAAAAAGGAACTTGTTCCCGTTACAGTTTAAAAATGGAACGTATCGTTACATATACGTTACATTTGTATTTTGCTAATTGCTATATTTAGTTAAACCAAGTAGAGTTTTTTATCTATCCCATTAGTAGTCAATATACGAGTTTGTATGTCGTTATGGAAGGGCAACAGAAGAAAACAAGCGGAAGCAGGCTTTCATTTGGTGATATATACAAGTTAAAAATCTCAGCTTTTAACTATATTCATGTTTGTAGTGGACGATTCAGACGAGCCGAATGTACTTTTACCCAACATTGTACAAGCGTTTTACAGCAACCTCACACGTTTCAATTGAACAAAGTCCCTTGTTCGAACTTAACAACAGTTGCTTCTCGATGCTGCCGTCCGCATGACGAGCAAGTCGAGGAGAGGGTAGGGCTTTTGGAAGGTCAGTCTTAAAACTACAAATACTTCTTTGTAAGGTTGGATTTGTTGTTCATTTTGAAGGTGGGGCACAAGAGAAGAAATAAAGGTTATTTTTGTGTGTATCTTTTAAGTGACCAAAGTTCGGGATACAAGGGTGCGTTCGATGTCTGGCAGTCTGTGATATTGTTGTAACTCTAGGTCTTGTTATGAAAGTTCACAAGTGGCTGTATTCGGCCTTAGATTTCTGGGTGTATGAGGATTCGTGGAACCAGAGAAAGTAGCTGAGTTTGAAACAACCCTCTTTCTTTCACTTCTCCTAGAACTAAAAGCCTTCCTTTTGTACCGCAGTTTGGGGCACTCAAAAAAAAAAAATCAATGTCCACCAGCTGTCCTGCACCCGAAACTGTTAGCAAGCGAGGGCCACACAAAATAATCTATAAGATTAGTAGCCAAAAAAGGTAACGAGATCCTGTACTTCGTAAAGATATTGTTTTTGTACTTTCAAAATTTCCCTGTTCGAAATAAAATAAAAATTACCCCAATGGATAGAAAAAAGGAACGCCGTTACTCTCTCCGTTCCAGTAAAAATGTAACGCGTTCCCGTTCCAGTTCCAGCGATGCAAAATGAACGGCGGCTTTCCTTCGTTCCTCCTAAAAGGAACGCGTTTCAGGAACGCCGTTCCTTGGAACGCCGTTCCGTACAACACTGCTTTCTTGTCACTCGTGTTCGTTGAGTTTCTTTTTTGAAAGCAGTCTTTCGTCTCGTGACCAGATTTCCCACAATTGGTGCATGTTGGTTTTCGCTGAGGCTTCGGGCATGCAGCCGAGAAGTGTCCGTATGTCGAGCAATTGAAACAAAGTGGCTCGCCTGTTTCGTTGAATCTTTTCGTGGAGCCCTGGTCGTCGGCTCGTTGTTGTCTAGACCGCGATTTTGACGTTGACCAGTCGGCGGTTGATGGAGGGTTTTGGCCCGAGTCTGGTTGATCACATCGACTCGTTCATGCAGTCGCTTCAGGCACCGAAGTAGCTCGTCTGGGGTGGTGTAATCTCGCACGTTCAGAGACCGCACTAAATCATCGTATTCTAGTCCAGTGATCAGGTACTCGATGCACGTCCCGTCATCCAGGTTGCAGCGTCGTGCTTTTGCAAGCTTGTCATAAAAGTACCCTTCGATGGTCTCGTGGCGCCCTTTCTTTTTTTTTTTTTCATGTCCCTGAAGACGTGTTGAAAACTCGATGCCGACAGAAAGGCCTTTTTCATTTCCACTTTCCACTCGTCCCAGGTTTGTTGAACAGAGGTTAAACCGTCGTACCATGTTTTTGCGACGCCGTGAAGCTTAGTGAGAGCAAAGCAGGTCGTTTGTCGATCACTCCATTCATAGGCCGCAGCTAGATTGTCAACCTTGTTGAGCCACGCTTCCACCGTAGGCTGGGTGTCCGATGATGGGTCATATACTGGCACCAACTGGGCGCTTGTCGTAGCCAGCCGTCCATCCATGGCGCTCGAAGCCCCCGTTGGTGGGTGACGTTGTGGCGACTGTGTTGTTTGGAAAAGCTGGGCCGCTCCTTGGAAGGCCTCGCGTACCGCAGTTTGTATCGCGGCCTGCATGAGCACTTGAAAGTCAAGGACTCCGGACGTTGCTCCGTCGGGAGCCAGGCCGTGGTCGCTCGACGTCACGGTGTCCCTGGACTCCGTCGTCAAATTGTCGTGTTGGCGATCGTCGTGGTCGGAGTGTTCGTCGCGCACCTCCGCACTGCTAACCATATTTGTGGTCGTCGGATCATCTTCTTGTGGGGTCCCCTGCCCTTGTCCTCCTGTCGTGAGCTTACGTCTTCTTGACATCGTGATTTACGTGGACGAAGCTCTCGTTGAGGATCTCGGGTGAAGCAAGCATTCGTAGAGCGCTACTTACGTTGTAGCCTTCAATCCGAACGGCTTCTCGATTCGGGGCCTCTTGATCCCACTTCTGAGCTTTATGGTAGTCAAACAGACGTTTCGTTTTCCGTTTTAAAACAAACAAACAAGCGGTTTATTTCTACGATACCCGCTCGTCACCGAGACGGGTACCTAAGTTCCAAATCTCGTTCATCTCGAGTCTACCGCCTTTTCTTCTACGTGTCCACACGCAGCCTGTCTAGGTGACGTCACACACCGATTATTCTTCATCGTGTGGACTAGTTGACCGGTTGCGGCATGCGTTCGCGGTTCTCGCGCACACGTGCCGACGGCTCCTGTCGTTGACAACAGGTAGCTCATGTAATATTTCTTTGCTTTGTCGCAAGCTGTTTAAAGTGGAGGACGGAAAAGCTTTTCTTGTGATTTCAGATAAAGCTTCAAATAACTGGCAACCATTATTTTATGCCACAATATGGCCAAGTGTCGCTAATCTGAAGCGTAGCTTATTTATTGACACTATTCATGCCCGTGTTCAATAAACTTGTAATACCTACAGGGGTCATGACGTAAGCCCAGTGGATTCCGCAAGCCACTACCTTTTGACACCTGCCTCTTCCTCATTGTTCCCGCTAGTGCCACTAAATTAGCTACACATCAAAGTAACGACACTTGGCCATATTGTGGCTTAAAATCATGGTTGCCAGTTATCTGAAGCTTTATCTAAAATCACAGGAAGCGCTTTTCCGTCCTCCACAAATGTTTAAACAACCCGCGACAGAGCATAGTAATATTCGCAACTTTCACGACCTATAGGGGGCGCAGTGGTGCCTATCAAAATGACTGTCATCTGGATGATCATCGTAGAACAGCGGTACGAGGCTGGGTCTGCGACGTGTAAGTAATTCTAGTTTTATTATATACGGGCAGTATTAGAGCCTTACGTTGTTGTTTTTTCACGCCAGGAAGGTGTAGGCAAGCCCATTTATTATGAGGCCAATCATCCAGGAGCTAGGGTGCGCGATTCTCACAACGCGGTACCACCATCGCTGAAAGTTGCGAATTGCATCAGCTTCCTAGCACCGCATCTAATGCTGAGGAAGTCGCACTCTTGGATCATGACGATCGGCAGTTGCGTTTGCTCTGCACAAGACCCAAAATGGCGGCGCCCAAAACAATTTTGGGGAAAAGAGTGCCGATACTTTAAGCGCAGCTCATTTAGTGACTCGGGCATGAAGTGAACTCGGTTGTATTCTCTTTCTCTTCGTCCTTATTGTTTATTGATATCAATCATATCGAATAATGAACACATTATATCACGCTATGCTTGTGTAATTATTTGTCTTAGATCTATTCACCTGACCCAGTACTTAAACCATTCATTTATTGCTATTAAATCTTCCAATATATTTTCTAAATGTGAAGGTAGAAAAACACGGAGACTGATGATGATATAGGGTGCCTACATGTCTGTTTGTTTCAGGGTGAAGACATCCATTGTTGCACTGAATGTGCCAGCGCGTGACGCTCTCACGCACTCGTTGCGTGACTTGGGCGATAGAATGGCGTCTATGCATTAGCCAAAGCTGTGCGCTCGAGCTGAGTAACACCGTATTGCGCGCACTTCAAAATGCATGAAAAAGCGATTGGGTGTGAAAATGGCTGAGATGTCACCACTCAAGCAAAAGCGTGCGTGTGTGTGAAGGCACTCTATGATGATACAGACGCCAAGGCCGCCCTCGAAAATTTTTTGAGCACTAGAAATCAGCAGTTTTGTTTGCCATCCGCCAGGTAGCCCAACAAAACGCCCATACAGTTTTTAATATGTTTTTAAAATTAGCTAAGCTTTACACCTATCAAGAAACCAAAGCAAGGTCATTGTGAAAATCTAATACATCGCAATGTATATCTATTCCAAACAATAAATGTTATTAGATGCCAATATATCTGTTTGATGTCCAAAAATGAAATGCGTCGAAAACAGTTAAGTTTGAAGGGCTCCTGGAGCGTTATGACTTTGAAAATGAAAAAAGCCATCGTCCACCTCTTGGGCAACCATTGTAGTTCTAAATTTTATAAGAGATCTTATCATAGTTTAATTATTTCCTCAGCGGCATTTGAAGCGCCATGACTCGAACCACAAAAGAGTGCTACGTTTGATATAGAATATCTAAACAAAAAAAATGTACACAACATAAAATTTTTTTTGCATATTACCAATTATAAGTACTACATCTGTAGCTGATTTCATTGCCCTAGCGCTTGTCATTAAAAACATATTTGTGCTCGAAAAATGTCAGTTTTAGGGCAATATATTGAGAGATGAAAAAAACAAAGTAGTGCAAATATCAAAAAGTATATCGTTGCATTCTGCTCCAACATCATCTTAACAAAACGGCTCTATTGGAACCGTGTTATCTTTAATGGATCGTTCATAAAATATGAACCAGCGGAGCAAGTGATGGTCCGCGCCATCATATTCGCAACGCTTCAAATGCGCATGAACAGTATAAACCAATACATAGAGAATATCAAATGAAAGAGGATTGCATTGCCTTTCGAATGACATCAATCCCACAAAACAGTATTTAAAAGGAGATGAGTAATGACCTGCCAAAAAGTACCTAAACTGCCACATTCAGTGGGACCGTGGCCTTAAGGGCAGCTGCCAACGCTATGAGCTCGCGCTTCTATACCTTCGCTGCGGTGCAACATGAGGTGAAACGGAGTGTAGGCTAATCACAGCTGGTTCATTTCACGATACAATACAACATATTGGCGCAGTCGACCATGAAACTGGAAACCCCTCAGCCTTTCTTGCCGACTGCTGGCAAACCTACAATTCCATGGACGGAATGGTATCCTCTCTTCGAGACATTCCTGGTGGTGAGCGGCGCTACCTCATACTCGGACGACAGGAAAAAGGCCATCTTACTCAACTGCCTTAGAGTCTTGGGACAGCGAGTATTCTGTTCCCTGCCCACAACCCGAGAGCATTTCCAGCCATCTACTTCGGCGGCTGGAAGTCCTGCTGCCAAATCCCGAGAGGAGTCTGTCCTGACTACTTCAGCGGCCAGTACTCCCACTACTCGTGCCTTCGACGCCGCAGTACGTACACTGAGCAACTTTTTTACGCCTGCCATCAACAAGACCGTGGAGCGATATGGCTTCCGGCAAAGGTCACAACTGCCAGGAGAAACGGTGGAGGAGTACGTTGCCACGTTGCGAAGTCTGGCCAAGACATGCAAATTCGATGCATTAACTGATGATTTAATCTGCGACCAGCTTGTGGAGAAAACCAACACCAAGGAAGTGCGGGATAGGCTTTTACTCAAACCAGAGCTAACGCTTGAGGCTGCATTAGTCATCGCCAGGCAATTGGAACAGGCTCTGCGCGAATCCAAGCTGCTAACCCAGGACAATAATATCTCAAGCACCTCTCAGATTGCGGCTCTCACAAGATCTACTGCGAAATCTTTAAAAAGGGCCGAAAATGCTACAGATGTGGATCTTCTGCTCACTTGGCGGATGCTACATCATGCCCCGCACGTGCGAAGACGTATAGAAAATGCGGTACGTGTAGCCATTTTGCAGCTGTATGCAGGAAATCAACAGCAGTGAAGACCACAGCTTCCATCAGCGCCAAAGGACTTATGAACATTCAGGGATTGCCAGACATCTTGCACTGTGAGAAGATCATCGCCGGCGTTGCGCTCAAGCTACAGGTGGACACTGGGTCACCAGTATCCATCATACCTTCTGCGCCCTACGATTCGCATTTTCGGCACATCAAGCTGGAACATTCGAACCTGGAGCTCAGAAATTACTCTAATGGGCTAATCGGGGTGTATGGGACGTTCACAGCCGAGGCATTCTTTGGGACCAGACATACTACAGGAACGTTCCATGACATCCGGCAAACCTCTGGTCGGACAAGACGTCCTTAGAAGCTTGCAAATGAGGCTGAATATTGAAACACATGCGAATCACCAGCTCTCTGCTACACTCTAAAAAAGGGAGTCGAAGGGAGTCGAGCCGGTGCTCAACACCCCTCACGAAGGACAGCACCCCTTCCTGGCGAACCTCCTCTCTCACTAGGAGGGAATGAGCTGGGGAAGAGAGGAGAGGGGTGCTAAGCAAGAACCCTGTAGAACTCCCGTCACGCCAACAATGAGGCGAGAGGGACGCGAGCTCCCCATTGGTTGGTTCTTCTCCTCCATTCTGTACTTCCCGACAAGCTTCGAATGCCCGTCCACAGGTGGCGTGACCCTTGAACTGTCCCGAAGGATTTCGCGATCTGGCGAAAGATGGCGCTGCCATCGTTCCTCCGACCTCCGTTAAGTTCTCCGTTAAGAAGAAAGTTGAGGCCACAGAAAGAGATCGGTGGCTAGAGGGAATGCAGACAAAGAGGGCTCTGGAAAGCTATAGATTAAACAAAACAGTTATTGCCAAAGAAAGCATTTATGATAATTCTAGGGGAAGCTCATTGTTGTTTGAGGCAAGGACAGGTGTTTTGCGAACCAGAACATACAGAGCGAAGTACCAGGAAATGGATACAGTGTGCGCTGCTTGTGGAGAGGTGGACGAGACGGCTGAGCACTTGATACTCTACTGTAAAGGGCTTCACCCTATGCCTACCGAAGACAACATAGATTTAATAAAGTCATTGGGTTTTAGAGACAGCGAAGGAAAAGTGGATTACAAGACAGTAGAGATTACCAAGCAAAGATTAAGTGAATGGTGGCAGAAAGCACGAGAAAACTAGGTATTTTCTTATTAACTGATGGCAAGGAGGTTTTATAGCCTCACTTTCTGTTCAGTGTGGAGTGTATATAGTTTTCACATTTAAATATTCTAAGCTTAAATGGTAAGACAAATTGGCTAGGTGGCGTAAGCTACCGCCCGATCCAAAGGGCTCAGCCGTATTCATCCATCCATCCATCCGATTTCCTTTCCATCCTTTCACAGGAAAAGCCTTTTTATACAGAGGGGTTGGACGCTTGCGTTTATTGTATTTGTGAGTCCTTGAACCTTTACGTTTTAGGCGAGTTGCTGAAGGACAGACAGCCTAGGAATGTCAAGGTTAGAAATAATAACGTTGTGAATATTTTTTAATACAAGATAAAAAGAGAGTAGATTTTTCGTGCTTGCAACGCTACAATCGTTTATATAAATGTTTGTTGGAACGCGTTTTTTCGATGGTATTGACATATTTAATTCATACATATTAAAGTAACCTGGAACGCCTAAATTGTTCTATTATAATTTTAGATAACTTTTGTTTCGCTGAGGAGAGCTAGCCCAAGCACGCTTTATAACGACCATCTCTCAATGTAGTACAAATGTAATAGACATTGTGAAAAAGTGCACACATTGTTTTATTTACCTTCCTAGACAAGCCATTCATACATGCTCACACGCAGATCTTTATACAGAAGAGTGGTCCTAGATTAGGTAGCGGATAAATAAAATAAAACTTCGCACCCCGGATGCACAGACCTCCCAAGATACATGTCTAGTTGTTGCCATGAGGCTTCCACTCCAAGCTCAGAGAGTTCGAGCAAGTCTAGTGTCAGCAACCTTAAACGAATGAGCATGACTACAAAACTCTTGCACCCTCAGCATCTCCAAGACAAGAGCGACTCTTTCAGTTGTTGCATAAATCTGCGCTACCCACGCAAATATTGGCGGTTCAGCCTTGTGAATTACGAGAATGTCTCCCAATTTGTACGAGCCGAATACTAGCTCATACAAAGTTATTATATTTATCCAGCTAATATTTATTTATATTTATTATTTATCTAGTTATTTATAAGAAATATTTATGGTCACCAATGGATGTGGGGGCTTGCTCTTGCATTTTTTCGTTCCCATACCGTGGTATTTTATACAATATCTTCTACTTGACAGTTAATAGTTTTCGACTAATATCCAGGAGGAGCGGGTTGGTTAATTGATTCAGATATTATAGGAACATGAAGTAAACGGACGGACAAGCACGGTTCCCGGTTAAACTTAAATCTGTCGGAATACACACAGATCCCTCGACGTCCCTTGCGACAAGGAATGCATGTATTCCATCTCTATGTCTTGCGGCGCAGGGTATATAGGACAAACGGGGCGCTGCTTTAACGACCATCTCTGAGAACGTGACAATGAGGTAGGGAAAGCTGCAGCCCACGCCGCAGAGCAAAATTACCACCACATTGTCAAGCGCGCCTCGGAATGTGGAACCTGTTCCGACGACTTTCCCTCGACCCCCATGATCGGTGGACACAGATCGAGGAGAGGAGGTGAAATTATTGAGGCGTTTGCGATGTACCCCCTCCATCAGTGTATCTCGAAAAGGGATTAACTTTCTTAGCCAGGGACGTAGCTCGTCGCCGCCGTCTCCGGATCCATGACGTCCGTGAACCGGTTAGCCTTGGGGATGCCCCCTCGCACAGGTTTCCCTAACCAACCCTTCCTGACCTGACACTTCCACTCTTTCCCTTCTCTACTGCTCCCCTCCCCTTTTCATCTGCAAATACAGGCGTCGAGATAAAATAAATGTTGCCAATAATGGGAGCCGTGTTTTTCCGTCCGTTAATTTCATGTTACAGTATAGACAATTGGGCGAGTTGGTAAGAGTTCATTATGACTTACAGCGCGACTAGGACAAAGACAGACAGCGCTTGTCCTGTGTCTGTCTTTGTCCTAGTCGCGCTGTAAGTCATCATGTTACAGTAATATCTGAATAGTTTTCTACGCGTGTACATATATCTCCCATTTCCGCTTCTAAAGATTATGTACCCGGCAGAAATGTTCATCATCAGCGCACAATCCATGTTGCACATACTAACTTTGTGTCTCCCTCAGGTCGTATTCAGAACTACATCAATCATTTATAATTATTTGGTGTTGACATATATATTTCAACAAATATTTCAGCCTATTTAAAAAAGTGCTTGCGATATGTATGTAGCTAATGGTTATGCCCCGTCATTATTGAGTTGGCACTTTGAAAAGGGTTTAAACAAAAAAAAACATTTTTGATTTTGATTTTTTTTAGTATGGCTACAAACAAGTGTGCCAATGGGAAGGCGTCGGCCATTATTGTGACTTTCAATGAATAAATGCAATTAAATACAATTTCCGTCCCAAACGGGCGTCAACCGCCCATTTAGGACCTCTTTTTATGAGAAAAAATAGCTTGTCACGTTTCACCCCCCCCTCCCCCCGGACATACGGGAAACTCAGTAATGTACGTAAACAATTGATAACATAACCAAGTGTGTATCAGTTTAATAATGACGGTCAACGTTGGCTACTCCGCGCCGTGTTTCACCTGATTACCTTGCTCAAATTGTTCCTTTCTGGCTTAACGTGTTTGCAAAAGCTAATCACAGTCATCTATTTTGAAAGGAAAGGCTGCAGGTTCAGTCCCCATGCATAAACGGCTTGCTTTCAAGTCAGCTCAAAACACTAAAAAGCCATTTCCTGTGCCGATGGCAACACAATTACTGCAACACGATCACGTGCACACCCCACGCATTGTAGTTCACATGACTTTTTTATCCATACAACGTTGTAATTTTTTTTTTTTACAAATTTTGGATAGGTGCATATGGATTCCAAAAGCCGGGGGAAGTCATGTTTCAAAAAAGTTTACTCCGGATTAACATAACAAGACAGATCAGTATGCACTGGTTACGATGGAGATGGGCCCACCAGTCTACCCGTCCGTCGAAAAAGCCGGCGGTAGAACGTCTTACTGAGACGTCCTTTAGCCTTTAACGCCCAAAAATGATCAACAAGCTGCCTTTCAGACCTCGCTCTGAGATCACAGCTTAAAGAGACAAAGTGCAGAGAGTCATTCAATATATTTTACATTTTCGCGTCATAATCTTTCCAGTCTAACAAAACAGTGCCTTTGCCTTTATCAGCGGATAGGGTCACGATGGATCCGTCCGATTTGAGATCACTAAACGCGGCGCGCTCACCACCACTGAGGTTCGTACGAGCGTTTCTGGCGTTCGACAGGACGCTGACAATCGGCTCTGCGCCGATTGACACCAGACACATATCAAAAGTGACGCAATCTCTCTTGAACCTCCACAACGGAATCCCGTTTCTGAACTTTTTTTTTTAGCTGTAGCGAAATTTCGGATTTTTTATAATGAACTTACGTGACTTTCAGACGGTTTCTTGGAGGACAAATCGTGCACAGCTTATTCGTGCACAGCCACATATTAAGTCGTAGCGAACGATCAGGAAGAAAACGGAACAGTTTTTGGCGGTGGATGTCGGTTAGCTTCTTCCTTTCTATGTCTCCATCTTGTTTCTGTGCTCTGATGATGCCATAAAAATCGTTGGGACGAAGCTTGTTTCAGAGACAGGCTTCACCGGACGGCGATATTTTGGACGGGTAGACTGGTTGCCCCTCCATCGTTGCCAGTGTGTACTGAAAAGGCCACCCGTATAAGTGGTGAAACGTCTATGAGTTTTTGTTGTCTGTATTGTTACCTTTGGCCGGAGTAAACGTTTTTGAAACTTTGAGAACCGATATTTTCTCCTTCACATGTCCCGGTCCCCGAAGCGCTATTTGCCAGAAATAACAAATTTGGCAAAGTTACCAACTCAGGGAATTCGACGCATTCATTCTTTCTCATTTGACGGTGTTGGTACCACCACGAGTTAGAGGAAGGGGTTTTCGTCTAAGGCTCTAAGTTTATCCACTTGGCGTCTACTTTAATGCAACACTTCTGTACTTGTTTTGTTAGATTTGAATTTAAACGACAAATCGCAGTTGTGGCAGTGCCTAGTTTTAGTTTTAAAACAACTTTAGATTTATTATACCGCTGGGCCACCACGCTCGGGTGCCACGTTCAAGCGTCCCAGACTTGATTCTTTTTTTCGGGTGACTGCAAACAACTGGGCTAATAATTACTCGTGAGAACCCGCCTTCTTCTGCAGTTATCACAAGGGCCTCATAGTCATCCAAGGGCCTGTAAAACTCAACGCTTTGCCCGCACCTCATTTAGAACCAAAATAAATGGAAACATCTTCAAAAAGCTGACTCCTCATTTGAAAAAAAAAAAAAGCTTACAGTTGTCTCAATCATTCTGATGAACTCGAGGAGGCATAGAATGTGTTGTAAATTAGCTAGACACATGTCGTGTGCGGCAAATGCCGCACGACACAATCATAACGGGCTTAACAAATCCTAGCAAATTTGAACCAATTCTATCAAGTAATGGCTCGCGCAACATACCATAGCCCGTGCCGTGCTCATTCACAACACATTTTGTGCCTCTCTGAGATTATTAGCATAATCAGAGCAATTCAAATATTGTTTTGTAAACCAACGCACTGATTAGTCTGTTTACTTGTCTATTAAAAAGACGCGATCAATCAGGATAATCTTCACAATTGTGTAGTTTTTCCAGGATTGTGACAGCCACGCTAATACCACAGGGGCGGCTTTGAGGCGCTTGCTGGCTGCTTCAACTTCATAGAAAAAGAAACAACCTCATTAAATAGCTGCCCGATCACTTCTGTCACACTTTTTGTCACTTATCGCCGGCTCCTAGCAACCTTCCGACCATTCTGTGGAAAGGTCAGTCCCCAAAGTCCCCCTTCAATTTATTTAAAATCGAAATTCCGTCTTTTTGTATGAGTTCTTAATTCATCCCCACAAAAGATATATGATTAGATTATTACTATCTCTTATATAGGGCGTAACTTTCTACCTCTTACAAGAAGCATTTTTATTATCCACAATATACAATCGCTGTTCGCCTTTATGGTATGATCAATCGGAAGAGATCAGAGTCCCGACGTATGGGAAATTAGCTTTTAGCATCAGCTGAAATTGAAAGTCTACTGCAACTCGCGAACTTCTCAAACATGGACAAACTATTTAGGTAGCTCCTTTTTCAACCTTTCCCTCCGAGCAGCAAGTGACTCCAGACACCTGAGGCCATCACGCGCAAAAATTTCCGGACATCGAAAAGGCACCCCTCCGGATTCCCAAAGTGAGGTAGTGCACAAAGCAAGCTGTGGAGAGGAGACTTGACGCCACTTAAATCGGTGAGAGGGGACGAAGAAGCGCCCGTCTCAAGGAACACAAAAGAGATGTTGCCAATTCGACAAACGCCACACGGGCGAGTCCCAGCTTGTCGGTAATTGCTGCCAGCTGGACGACGGACCCCACCGTCCCACGGCGTGCAATGTCAACTGCGGCCCCCTACCGGACGTATGCGGGGATAATTTGGGTAGACCGGTTGGCCCTCTCCATCGCGGCCAGTGTGTTAAGCCGGAGTAAACGTTTTGAAATACATCTGAACTGAACCAACGCACATGCCAAGTTGTTTGCATGTGAGCAGGTACGCCTGGACAGTGCTGTATTTATGACGGCGTGCGAAACAGTTACAACTAAGAAGATCAGAGTAGAAGAAATGCGTAAGGAGAGCGATGTTCGCCAGGCGCTTCTAGCGTCACCGTTCAAGGACCTCGTGAACGGGCCGAGAGGCTGCTCATTCAGGCAAGTTACTATATTTCATATCCTATCTCTGAAAACTTTGTTTAACGGTCAGCAGCTTGCTTATGCTTAGTTTTGAGTTTTGTTTGCGCTTTGCTCAGAAAACTACCAAAGGGGTCATAGCTAAGTTATGTCAAAATGACTGCTGGGTCTGTCGATCGGTCGTACGTTAAATCGAGGGCGTATATGAAGTCCCAGTCACCCGCAAGAAAATGGGTGGATGTCGATGCCACGCGTACTCTGCTTCCACCAACTTACCAAGTAACATTGCTAATATTCAAAATTATGTATGATAAATATAGTAATTATTTTCCTTAAGTTTGCCTTCCTCCGCGTTTCTTAATGAAACTAGGCAAGAAATATTTTTAGTTTTGTAATATTTTTTTCTAATTTTGTGTATTTAGATAATCCTAAAAAGACGTTAAATCGATTTAGTCAGTTTTGTGAGCGGCTAACTATTTTGCAATTATCCAAATATGTGTAAAAACTTGCTAGCACCGGAGCATTGCAGATGTTTTAATTGGTCATGATTTTATTTTCCTTCAAACAGATAGTGAGTGTAACAGAAACAAATGAAATTATAAAAAAAAACTTTTCAGAGCGCCGTGCATAAAATTTACGTAGCCATGAAGCTATAGAGTATACATGTTACAATTAAACGTGTCAATGCCAAATTAACGCGCAATTTGAATATATCAACACAGTAGTCGAAAGTAAAGAAGTGAGCAGCACGATACACAACTTTACATGCTGCGATAGCGTCCCGTTTTGCCGAACAATTTCGTTCTCCCTTGGAGCCAAAATTATTGGGTTCAGATAACAAGACATCCGGCTATACAATCCTGACTTAAAGTGAGCTAGGGTAGACTCGCTCAGAATAAAGCAGTGCAGTTTTATGCGTTTAGTACTTAGCTTCGACAACTCTAAAGTTTCGCTATTGTGTCCAGAGACGTCGTCCATAAGCTTTTTTTTTTTCATGCATGCATTCATTTATTCAATAATTTTATTTTCTACCGTTTGTTCAAATACAGGCGCTAAGGGCGTGAACAAATGACTGACAGTTGTTGGTTTGACGAGGTCCACGCCCCTTTTCTGGCAAACGGTAAACAAAAGCAAAACAGGAAGAGCTCTTTCTAAAAAGCAATGCTTTAATGAAACTTATATTTTCCTTTGCGCATGTTCAACACATCACCGCTGCAGAAATGCTAAAAAAGTGTAAAATTGCAGGTAAGCTAGTGTACAATGTCTATTCAAAGTGTTTAAAATTAAATTTTACAGATTAAAAAAAAAGAAATATGACAGAAAATGAAAATAGGTTTTCAAACCTAGGTTATGCTCTTTGGCGGACATTTTGCGCAGGTTTAATCGTAGCTGTTAATTTTATAATTAACAAAACTTAATAATACATTTTTGAATTAGT
Organism: Ixodes ricinus; assembly: GCA_037355805.1. Lineage (NCBI taxonomy): Eukaryota > Metazoa > Arthropoda > Arachnida > Ixodida > Ixodidae > Ixodes > Ixodes ricinus. The sequence goes on from JAZHYW010005921.1 coordinate 48,249, forward strand.
GTAATAAGGGTGTAAGTTTATATTGGGAACTTGAAGCCAGCTGTATTCCAAGACAGGCTATGTTCCGATACATCCATCTCCTAATTTAGCACTCAATCCTCCAAACTCAATCCCGCAGTGCAGGCATACAAAACCGCGAATATCAGCGCAAGAGCTTTCCATACGTGTGACGCAGTCGTTATGTACGACATTCCTCATGACAACGGAGCGGAGCTGATAACAGCCACGACCGAGAGCAAAACTTATCATTTCCTTTCCGTTGTCATACGGAATGTACGCGTAACGACGACGTCACACCGAGGAAGGCTTTGCGCTGATCCGCGCGGTTTTGTATGCTACTACGAGACGCAAGTAAGAAATTCATTAAACGATTTAAAACTTTTGAAAAAACACACGTGACGGGTACATGACATGATGGAGAATGAGAGGAAAGTAAAGGGAAAGTAGATCTTGAACACATAGTAATTAAATAACGGTTGCTAATTGCTTGCTACATTTATCTTTGAACCACTATATGAAACCAAAGTTTAATCTGAAATTGTGTATGTACTTAGAAACTTGATGCTAACATATGAAGGCTGTGTTAAAAAATACTGAAGGCTGTGTTAAAAAATACTGCATAAGCGCAGTACAAGGTTAGGAACCGGAAGCACACCCTAGTTTGGCGAGGACTAAGATGTGCATGCTTCCGTTTGCAAATCGTAAACTTCAAATAGCCTGCAGCACGTAATTCTTGAATGTTCAGAAGTGCTGCAAAGATAGTTGTGACTTCTTTTGGGAAATGCTTATAATCCGTGTTTTATTGTTTCAGGTCAAAGGTCAGGATCTAGGTTTGTTCGACGACGTGGAGGAAAGTGTCCAACCAAAGGACATTTCGCACCTGGCTTTGAACCCACTTGTCGATGAAGGCGTTATACCAGAGGAGCCAACACAGATCAACTGTTGAAAATGAACTTCTACAACCCCAAATAAAAACTTCTGTAATTTTTCAGATATGTTGTTATAATAAAGACTCCAACCATAATTACCTATTTTGTGCATCTCTGTTTCAGTGGTGCAAATACTGAGAGCATTAACTGATGCCTTGGAACGCAACCCTGCTTTACTAAGAACTCTTGCAGCAGAACCAGCTTCAGAAAAATGTGAGCTCTTGCTTCGGGCACTTGCTTCCCAAAAGGGCTTTCCCCGAAAAGTTTCACCTGACTCCCTGTTTTGTAAGGCGAGCATCAACAAACACCGAAAAAAGCGGAGTCATTGAAGTCTCCGGTACTTAAAAATGGTGCCAAGGAACTCCTCCAGGGACGAGAGTCCTCTGAGTCTCGGGGGTTGCAAAGGGTGCTTGGCAGCACCGTTATACGAGCGTGTCTGTTAAGTACCCAGGGGAGTTAAAGGAATCCTCAATTGATAGGAGTTCTGCAGCTCCCATGGTGTTGCAAAGCCCCACTGGACTGGGGACTCTTGCTAGTCCCTAGGAGTCGTAAAGGGCGCAATATATCTCCCACAATATTGGGAGTCATGTGAACACCTGGGAGTTGAAAGGAGCATTAAACAACACGCATAAAAAGACGGGTCACGTGAACCCCTGGGAGTTATAAGGAGTGGCAGACAACACCCCTAGTTAGGGGGCTCACTTGACTCCCTAGGTGTTACTTAACGAATTAAGCAGCACCCTTAGTAAAGGGTGTCAGATGAGCCCAAGGGGATTCAAATGAGGAGCTAAATGACTCGCCAAAAACGGGGTGTACAAGAGCTCTCCGATTTAGGGGGATAACATGACTCGCCCGGGGAGTTATTTCTGAGACATCGCTTGACTCCCCTAAGGGGAGTACCCGTGTACACCCTTTTTTCTTAGAGTGTAGAGGTATACAAAATCCTCAGCAGTATACAGAGATGTTTCCACAGCTATTCACAGCGGGGCTGGGACACGTGAAAGATTTCGTTCACAAAGTCAAGACGTGATCATCGGTTGCCCCAGTGCAACAAAAACTTCGTCGTCTCCCTCTGACAGTACATGACAGAGTCTCTCAGGAGTTGCAGAGGTTAGAAGCAGCAGGGGTAATCGAGAGAATCGATGCGTCAGAGTAGGTTTCCCCAATCGTCGTGGCCTGGAAGAAAACAGAAGAAATCAGACTATGCGCAGATCTACGAAGACGAAACGAAGCAATCGTCATTGGCGGTCATCCGCTTCCACATCCGGAACAAATCCTTCACCGGCTGACAGGTACGACGATCTTCTCCAAGCTGGACCTCTCATCAGCTTTCTACCAATGGAGCTGGCAGAGGAGAGCAGAGATATTACAGCAATTATAACGCCTTGAAGGTCCTTACCATTACAAGGGTTGCTTGTGGACCCAAGCTTCGGCAGCCGCAGCCTTTCAAGATGCTGTCAACATTGCTGAAGGGATGCCAAGGCACAGTTCACCACCTTGATGACATCCTCGTCGCAGGGTCTGTCACAAAAAGACACGGTAGAAACTTGGACGGAGTGCCTGTCACGCATGAGAAAAGGTTGGTTGAAGCTCAACACGCAAAATACACCTTTTCGGCCACGGGTTGAGTTTATCTTGGACATAAAATATGCAAAGAATGTATAAAACCAGCTGAAGGAACACTCGACGCTATCAGCAAGGCGCCATTTCCTACAAATGTCACGTCCTCACGATCCTTCCTCGGACTTGCATCGTATGACTTGAAATTCGTTCCACACTACGCAGCTTATTCAGTTTATCCGCTCCGTTGTACTACGCAAAGGTGTTTGACTTTTACGTGGACAGCTGAGCATGGGCATGCCATTCCCGAAGCGGTGAAAGAACCCGATGAAAAATGTGCTTCTCTAGCACATTGCCCAACCTACACTACAAACGATGGTGACAACTTGGTGCGTCCAACTACGGGACTGGGAGCTGTCCCACAGCAGCTCACACCAGAAGGCGTCAGGA
>JAZHYW010005922.1:0-13638 GCA_037355805.1 Ixodes ricinus
GATAACAACGCCACCCTGTAGCGACAATTTGAAACATGAAAGTTGCTTTATATGGTGACTGCTAGACCCACCGAATGTTCCTAGAGTACAGAAACTTCAGGGCTCCAGGTGCCAAGATGGCTGCACAATCGTTCTTTCTGTACTGTGGTCACCATGAGCTTTGAGAACGCATGTTCTCTGCGTAAAGACAAACCGAAAAAAAACTATTTTTTTAGGAACTTTCATTGGATATTTGTAAAACAAAAATGACAGGCGTGTGATGTTTTCTAAATTCTTCAATTTCCAAGGTTTTGCGGCACAATTTTTTTTTATAGAACCATGTCTTGCTTGTCATTACAGGTAGCGCGTCTCGACCTGGGTGCGTCAAAACTTCGGTAGTAATTCGCGGCGCGTCCACTCGGGAGTCGGGGGTTGGGAGCTGCGTCTCCCATTCTTATCGCGGGCAAGGTGTTCCCTGGTCCGTCGTCCTTTTCTTCAGCGTTGTGAGAGACGCATCATCTTGGCTGCTGCGTCAGCGCTGCACTCCCCCACCGAAGGCGCTCGCCTTCGGCGTTGTCGTGCCTGTGCACCTCGCCGGACGACCTCATCCATGTTGTCGCCGGCGTTGTCGGACTTCCAGAAGTCTATTCAGTGCGGCATCTTGGTGAGCGAAGTTCTGAAATTGATACAAGCAGCCGTTCCGCCGCTGCCAAGCTCACCGAAGCCGGAGTCGCCACTATTGCCTCTACCCAAGTCTCCATCATTCCAGCCGAACCGCAGGTGACGAACGTCACTTGCATGTTCCTGCCCACCTTCGTCCGCAACGACCTGCTCATCCAAGCCCTGTCCACTCAGGGGAAGGTCCTTGAAATCACGCCTGCACCATACCACAGCATACCAACCGTAAAGACTCGGAGAAGATATGTGAGAATCAAAATTAAAAGGCCGGACACGGTCCCGAACTTTTTTCGCATCGGAGGCCACCGGGCGACCTTCGACTACCCGGGCATCAAGCGGGTGTGACGGCGTTGTCGACTGGAAGGACACATTCGCGTTAACAGCGCAACAGAGCACTGCAACTGGTGCGCTGTCTTCGGACACGCCACGGAAGGTTGCACGTCCGACTGCCACCGGTGCAGCGTCCCCCACGCGACTTTGGACTGCGTAGCCCGGCGGAGCTACTAGTCTATGATCGCTGGGACAGCCTCGTTTGATTTTCCTGCGTTGCCCCAGCACATGAGGTGACTCCCCTTGCCCAGGCGCCCAGACTGGAGCACCCTACAGCCATAACCAAGTCCCAAGCCAACGTCGACCCGGAGGACTCCTTGTCCGCGCTGTCAGGGGGACGACCACCCCCGGCTCCGCTACCGGACGCGGCGAGTACGCGTTCCCCGATACGGAATTCGTCGCACCGGCACCTAGTCTGTCTGCTGGGAACACTTGCACGCCGTGGAGGAGGTGATGGAAGACCCTGAGATCTCAAGCGACAGCGAGCGCCTCGTCATCATGGAGGAGGAGTCGCCTGTAGTGGAGGACACTTCTTTCTATTTTGGTGAGCACCAAGTACCTCGGTGGCGCTAACGACGGCAGGCAACAAGTACTCGACCAACAGCTCGGAACCCTAGGACCCTCAGAAAAAAAGGACCCGACAAACAGACGTCGGGGTCGGGCCCAAGACTCCAAGCGCGTCAACTCAAGCAGCGCCTCTCGTTCCCCTCGAAGCCGAGACAAGTGCTGGTTGTCGTTAAAAGAAGTCGCGAGCGGTATCACGTGACACCTCTTTCAGCTCGGCTGCGTACTTTTAGCGTGTAGATGTTACACGGTATTGTTTCATTTTTATTTTATTTATTTTTTCGTGTTTGTTTTGGCTCGCTTTTGAATTATTTGTTTTAACGTTAGTGGCTTTTGCAACCGGGCGAAGCAGACGGAGATATTGCACCTTGCCAGACAAGCAGCTGGCGTGGCGCGAGCCTTTTAGTCTTAGCCAAAGCCAGAGACAAAAAAAAACACCCTTCTGGGCCCGTCTGCTCAGAAGCCGGTTGACTTTAACTGCGGTTATAGCTATCCGCCCTTCCTTACTAGGTGTACCTAAAAGTACCTGGCCAGTTTGACGAGGGCTGGATGAACGATAGCTCCGTGTTTTATTATTAGGTGGAAGCGCGTCACCCTGGCTGTAGCGAATATAAGTGGCTTCCGTGGAGAGGTTCCCGAAATGGGGGGACCCAAAAATGCGCGCTACGGTGTTTTCGCGACGCAGCGCGGCATACATTTGAGCTCAAGAAACAATTTTTTTGCTCGTGGTACAAGTAATCAGTAAGGTAAAACTAAATTAACCCTTGTTTGGAAAATTTCGAAATATTTGGCTGTCTGAAGTGAAGACAAGCCTCGTTGAAATTTCTTTCCCAGTTCGAAAGAGGACGACGAAGTTCAGTCCTAGAAACGATGAGAAAGAAGTGAGCAGTGAAAGGCGGGCGTTACACCGGCAGCATGGTTGGCCAGCATGTAAGAACTGTATATAACATCGTCATAAATTGAAAAACCTGTAATTCGGCTCCAGTGGAAATTAACCTATTAGTAAATTACCCTAACATCGAGGAGAAGACTGGAAGTGTAATTCAACCATCCGCGCGCGCTGGTTTCCCACTTATAAAATATTCGAAGTAAATAATCATAATAAATATTTGATGAACGCGCGTGCGCAGCAAAATTTGTTCTAGGCTTTTTGCTTTAGAATACTTACGACTGCAGACGCCAGCACGCGCAGCGCGTGTCAACTACATTCGTAGCATGCACCTCGGTGCTTGGGAAATTTAGCAAAAAATATATGGGGACGCTTGTCAGCTTTTGTGTGCTATCAGTACCCGGCCGATTGAGTCAAGGCAATCCACTTTTCAAAGACGTTGCCATGCCGACAACTATCGCGTTCATTTAGGCTTAGGAATCGCCAGAATCGAAAGACTATCTAAAAAATGCGGTGAGGTCATTGCTCATGCTTTGCGTTTTAGTGAGATACGGCAAATCGAAAGCCTCCTGCACCATTCATTGCTGACAAACGCGCCCGATATTGCAGCTATAAAGACATATTAGTTCCAAAGCGAGCGGCGCTCACTTACCGGGGCACCGCCATGTTTCCCCGCCGTCCTTACCCTGCCGGTCACATGACCTAACATTCCCCCTCGTAGGGAAATCCGGTTAACCGCGGTTAGTTAACCAGCTTCGAGCAAACGGGCCCTGCAGATTCTACTTTATCCTAAGCTATACACTGTTTCATACTTGGCGTGCAACGCTGTCAAAGCTACTGGCGCGAGCGCGTGACTTCATATATTGTTTTGTTTGGGCGAGAACGCGTGCAAATGATAAATGAGATCAAGCTCCACGCTCGCGCCAGTAGCTTTGACAGCGTATGAAACAGAGCAAAGCCTCTGACGGTGCAGCCAGGGCTTCTCTAAAATATGTCATGTGAATAAAACAAGCTGCTTGTTTCGTTGAGAGCAGAAGTTATAAACTTGTCAGGAATTCCCGGAGCAAAGATTAACACAATGAAGTTACAAGGCATTTCAGACTGTGTAAGGGTGCCATAGAGTGGAAGAGGTTTTAGCAGGGCTGGCCACTCGCCATCGAGCGGGTTGAACTCCCAGGTACTACAAACAAACCGCATTTTCGTCACTTGTCAGGATGTACCATTCAAGCGAGAATTAGTTTGTGTAGGATAATTTAAAAGAAGAAAAAACGAAGTTTTCCAAGTGTGAAACCACTGCCAGGTATTTGCTCCATTTTATGCTAGAAGGATCTTTAGATTTTTAGTCACAACAGAACGATTGGGAAGATGATAGCTATTTCCCTTTTTTAATTTCTTCTTCGTGGTTTGATATCGGAGAAGGGGCAACAGAGCAGGCAAACGTTTTGTATACCATTGTCTGTAGTTCTTTGTAAATACTACAAATAAAATTATTGGTAGAACATTCTTTTTGTATAGCGAAATAAAAAAGTAATTTGAAAATAATCCGTTTACTTCTTAAGTAATTTGCAATTGTAATTAATTGTTTTTCCGCCATGGTTTCTTGTAATGAAACTCACATTTTTGTCGCATCAGGCAAAGTAATTAGTAATGTAATTTAATTACAAAATAAAATGTGTTTGGACAGGTCTGCTCAGTGGGAACACGAGCTTTTACGTTGCAACCTTTTACCCGAAGGAGTGCATGCACTGAAATGGATGCCTCGAAATATACCTCAATATTCGCGACTCCAGCAAAACGAACGACACCTAGCGGGAAAACACTGAACTGGCCGGACCAGGTCCTTTCGCGATTTCTGCTCGTCTCTTCGGGCTTCCGTGTTTGCATGTTGTCGGTGGATTGCGCGACAGAACAGTTCTACCGGTGTCTGTGTCGTAACCGTAGTATCGCCTTGTGACTCAGGTTGCTCTGCACGCGACCTATGGAACCGCGTGAGCCAGACATTCTGCGTTTCTCAACGTTCATCAGCACAGTGGAAGGACAGTGGGCAGTCCTTTCCTCGATTCCTCGAAGAAAGTCAAGCCTCTGGAAGCTCGCTTACCCCAACACATCGCCGGAGGTTCGAAACGTAGAGAATAAAAAGCGGGGCGAAGCATTTGGAGTCCAATTCCCGCTCGCTGATGTCCCAGCGTTGTGCGTTGAGCTGGCACATGGCACGGCACGACCTGGATTCGACCGCCATATTTGCCCGATAGTGGCGTCCCCTATAGGTCGCTGGAGTCGCGAATAGGACTGCTCCGCGTGACGCACTTCCGGCTCGGAATTTCGAACCCCCTCTGCATGAGCCACCTGTAGATCGCGGTGAAGGGAAATCACACTGACAGCGTTTATCGTTAACGTACGTGTCTTCGGGTATATATGCAGTGGCCCAGGTTTTTAATAATATCGAGCGAGCGTCGACAGCCGGGCCGGCCAGCGCCGTGCCGCGGAGGTGCTCGGCGATACGGGAGAGATTAAGCGCGTGCGCACAAAGCTCTTTCCGGTGCGAGCGTCGTCTGCTATACTTTGTCTCACCCTACGATGGACTAAAGGCAGAAGCTACGAACCGCCAGATCCAATCACGAGCCACTTCATTGCGTGGTATTTCGCTTTGATGTACGTATCGGTGCCCGCGTCTCGGATCACTGATGGGAATGAGCGGACAGTGGTTCGGATCGAGCAATGAGTGACTCAACAATTTCACATTGCAAAAAAAGCCACGACGTAATGGCTCTTTGCAGTGTCGAAGCTATAAAAATGACGCAGCGTTTTTGGATACGGAGCATTAGTCGTCCGAAGCTAACCAATGCTAAGCGTGTCATAGTTTAGTGTGGAACGTGATTGGACCTGGCGGCCCGTGGCTTTGGCCTTTAGTCCATCGCAGGATGAGATGGAGTATAGGCAATTCCGCTGACCGCACACAGCCCCTGTTCCGTAGCAAACGAGCGCAGGGCACTGATTGACATCATTGTTTATCTAACGCCCACTTCTCTTTCTCTCGCTCCGTTTCTGCTTCTCTTATCTGTTGGTAGTACAAATGTCTGAAGAGCGCGCGCTGGCGTGATAGTCGCCTTGGGCGGCATAAACAGGGGTGCAATGACGCGCGGTTTATAGTTTTATACTAGACCTGAGCAGTATCACGCAAGCAAGCGCTGTTCAGGCCTTTGCTTAAAGGGATACTTCAACGAAATTTGAAATATTCCCGTCGTGTTCAAAAATAGGTTGAATATGATCCCCAATATCCGTAAATGACAACCACACGTTTGTATTTTGATCCTGGTGGCTGTATTTTTCGTTATAAACGGCCCACTCTGGCAAGCGCTCGGAGAAGGCCCAGCTTAGGGCACGTGACATCCAACGCAATCGTGACGTATGTCGTCTCAAGACGAGCAAAGCTACGGCGAGGCGGACGTCGAGAGGATGGCCTAGTCGTTCCAGCCACCGAAGCGGCTGCTTTTGTAAGAATTTTGAGTGACGGGTTAATCTTCTATAATCTTGTAGGGGGACAATAGCGACTTCTGCGACACACAAAAGGGATTCTCGGGAAGAGGGGAGTTCCTCCTTCCCTCGTCGGGGCCGGAGGCGAGACGACCTCCGTCACTAGCTGTCAAGGTTCCTAGACGAGCATTACAAGCGAGGCGTTAGCGACATCCACCAGGTGCTTTTTGCTTATCGTTTAATTCGTTTAAAAATTCCTTTTCGAGACTTTTTTAACAAGATATTGGTATGTTGCATGTGATACTGCTCTTTTGAACACATATAGACCAAAAAATAAGCGCCGAAATTTCGTTGTAGTATCCCTTTAAGGGGCCATGAAACCAATTTTGGGCTGGGATAAATGATTTTAAATTGGGACTTCACTAATCGCATATCGTTTAGTTGTCCAAAAAAAAGAGGGTAGAAAGTCAACAGCCAGCTTTTCGGTCCGTACGTTTGAAAATAAAGCGGACTATTTTGTAGCTTCTTTCCTTTGAAAGCTCTCCGCCTTTTCACTATGATACATCCGCGGTTCCCAATGCGCATCAGCGGTGCCAACCTGCTGCCAGCCGAGCCCAGCTCATGCATTGGACACGAGAACTGTGTCACTCGGACGTATGCGCTCGTCAACAATAAATCCGTTGATGGATATTCGGATTCGCGTTCGTGGCCAATGAGTGCCCTGACGGAACTTATCGTCACTGGGGAATGACAAGTTCTATGGTGTGCATAAAAAGCACGGTGGAAGCTAGGAGTCGTCGCACCGGTGCCGAAGAATGTCACGACGACGTGATTTCACAATTGGCATTTGAGTTGAGGATTAAAGCTAAGGAGGAAGAAGTAGGAAAATCATTTCATGACCCCTTTAAAGGCGGTGCTCTGCCACCATATAGGGCAGGGGTGTGTGCGGGCAACGGAATAGCCTAGCAGACGAAACTCGCACCGGAAGGAACTTAGTGCGCACGCGCCTAATCTCTCCCGTATCGCCACACGCCTCCGCGGCACGGCACTGGCCTGCCCGGCGGTCGACGTTCGCTTGATATTATTACAAAAATTGGGCCACTGTACACTCAATAAACCATCCAAACGTCTTCATCTGCAACGATCTCCAAAATAACATGATTTCCAATCCTTTCCTTTTTCCGGTTGTGAAATGTCTTATGTCGCCGTTGTGAACTGTCTAGCCAATCCCGGAGGTAGTGCAACCCCGTCGATCGGCACCAGGTTGTGTGTGTGTGTGGGAGGGTGGGGGGGGGGGGGGGGGGGGGAGTGGAGAAGAGAGAAAGCGCGGCAAATGCTGAACGCAGGCATCGGTGGTCCCAAGAAAAAGAACGAAAAAAAATCGACAAAATAGCAGAAAAAAACAAACAACAACACAAGGCGAAAGGTTAGGCGTGTTCGTTTAGCCGCGACGAGTTGATGAAGTTGCTCGAGCACTTTTCAACCTTATTAATTTTTATACAATGCGCGATTCCAGTGTCTCCCTGGGAAGAAAGCCAGAAGAGAACTAGGTACAGACCTTACATGCGTTGTTTTGCTGCTTCTTTATGCATATTGAGGCGTCGACAGCCATGTGGGCCAATCGGGACCGCCAACTGGGACCGCCGATGTCCGCGTCTTTGCCCCGCCAATCCGAAGCGGCCCGAGAGCATGGGACCCTTACCTCTAGATTATTATATTAGTTTTATCGTTGGCGCTCGGGGAGGTGGTCTTCCTTCGCAGAGTAATGAACTGTATATATAGCTGATCGCGGAGGCAGTACAACACCCATATATGTCGGCACTCGGATGGGTAGGCAGTGCAATAACTCCACTGGCTTGTATACGTTACTTGAAAAAAAGAAAAGAAGCAATTGCTTGCAATTATAATTACTCTTGGATAGAAGTACTCATTGATATAACTTAACTACTTGAGACGAAAAGAAATTGGCCGTTAGTTAAAAGAGTAACCTTTACTTTTCTGATTACTTCAGATTTCCTAATTGACGGATTTTTTTTCTGCCGGTTTGAAAACAGGTCTTTCGTACTGTCTATGACCTCTGTCTCTTTTGAAAGAACAACTAACTGGCCACATTTTGATCGGTCATATTGCTCCATATGCAAAATGAGTTAGGACAACAAAAAGCGGTTGCACATATCCTTTGAAAATTGCTACTTTTCCCGCGGGTCAGGAAAGAGTCAAAGGCGATCCTGCGCTTTTTCTGTGCGTGATTGGTTAGAGAGAGTAGAAAAGGAGGTAGAGAGTAGAAAAAAAGGGAGAGAGCGAAAGAGCGAGAAAAAATCCGCAGGGTCTGTAATGTTTTCCCTAAGACGACTTGAAGGCAAAAGCCCAAGCGCCGTTCCGGTGATAGCGAACCTCCGAAGACAGCGCGCTCTCTGACGACAAACTCTTGTCGTCGCTAATAGTGAGTTTTAGGATTGCGTAATAGAGCGAACGCAAACCCTGTGCGTTTGCGTTAGCGTTGCGTGTTCCACACAGTGCGTGTGCGTAGAGCCCAAACTGCGGCCTTGGATTGGCGCCTAGCGACTTCGCGCATGCGCATCGTGGAGAACGCAACGCTAACGCAAACGCACAGTGCTTGCGTTTGCCCCCGTATACGCAATACTAAAACTCACTTATCTCACTGCATGTCGCACGCCCGCTCTTTACCGCTGCCCGAGCGAGAGTGTCCTCCTTTCCCGCTGGGTTTGCGCCGCGCGCGCTAAATACCTCAATATGTTAGACTACCAACTAGCCCGAATGCCAACTTTACTTTTCTGGCACAAGTAATGCCATGTCGTGTTCCAGTGGCGAACCGTAGGGTTTGGTACCTTTCTTGTCACCGACCTGTTTTCGTACTTTTCGTGTCGCCAACGTGTTTTCGCTCAAGGACTTTGAAGGTCGACTGAACGATGACACATATCAGGCTTTCGCCTTAATAAATTATGTCATAGATAATTCGGCTGCCTTAAAAACGGCTTCGGGCATTCCATGGGTGATATCGATGGCAGACATTTAGTTGTGTGAAAAAAGCGAGACCAATCTGCAATCACGCCTACGGGATAACTACGTGGCGTCGAATTCGCTAGCGTAATATTTCAAACAAGCAAGGGAAGTCGTTACTTTTCTGCGAGAGACGTGTGCAATTCCACTTTATGTTAAGACAAGCCCCACAGAGTGTGTTTATCATGGGGAAGTCGCGTGTTCCCTAGATTAAAAAAAAAAGGTTGAGTTATAAATTATTTTGTCGCGAATTAACAGAAAAGTCACTCTCTTGCTCTTGTGACGTAAAAAGATTCACGCGGTGCAATCGGCAAAATGTAGACACACCGCTGTTCTCAACGCTGTTTTAGGATACGTGTGGAAGCGACTCACTTCAAGTCTAGAGTGGTGTTCGAACTCAGTCGGTTCGAAGAATGCGTAGCACGGCTGACCAAAACCACCTAGAACAATCGAAGTGCACCAGCATTTTGACGTCATCACGGTGAGATCGAGCGTAGACACGAGTTGGACACTAGTGTAGCGTCAGCGTTCGGCTGGGCCGCGTGTCCAGTCAACACGTCTAAGGACGCTCGGCAACCGGCTCGGGTCCAGCCACCGAGTTGGCGCCATCCGACTGCGAACACGTTGGATGGGAGAAGAGGAGGACGTTTGCAGGCCTCGATTATTCTAGGTGATATTGACTGACCACCGACACGTTTGAATGCTCTAGGAAGAATGCTCATGGTAGGTATTCAAGCATAAACGATATTCCGCGTTCAATATCGGAAAAAAAGAGCGGTTCTTGGTTGACTAGTCGTGCATAACCAGTGTTGTACACGTTCCTCAAGAAAAGGAACGAAGGATCGTTCCTCGTTCCTTCTGAATGTTGGAACGCGTTCCCGTTACAAGTTACATGTGTGAAAAAGGAACTCGTTCCAGTTATAGCTTAAAAAAAATGGAACGTATCGTTACCTATACGTTAAATTTGTATTTTACAAATTACGATATTTAGTTATATCGAGGAAACTTTTTGTGTATTTTTTTTATATATTCCATCAAATGGGAACATACGAATTTGAATGCCGTGATGGGAATGCACCAGGAGAATAAATCAAGCGGAAGCAGGATTTCATTTGTTGATATATTCATCTTTAGAAATCTCAGCTTTTAACCATATATTCATGTCTGTAGTAGGCGATTCAGACGAGCCAATGTACTGTTACCCCATATTGCACGAGCGTTCTACAACAACCTCAGACGTTTCAATCTAACAAAGTCCCTTGTTCGAACTTAACAACTGTTGCTTCTCGATGTTGCCGTTCGCAAGTGAAGAACAGTGTAGGGCTTTTGAAGGTCAGTCTTGAAAACTACAAGTCCTTCTTCATGAAGGTTTGATTCGCTATTCAGCTCAAGGGGAGAAGGAATAAAGGTTAATTTTTGTGTATCTTTTAAGTGACCAATGTTCGGGATAGAAGGGTGTGCTCGATGTCTTGTAGCCTGTTCTTCTGTTGTTACTGTAGGTCTCTTCGTGGAGGTTCAGTGATGGTTGTGGTCGGCCTTAGATTTCTGGGTGTATGGGGACTTGTGAAAGCAATGAAAGTAGCTGAGTATTAGACGTCCCTCTTTCTGTGTTTTTTTTTATCTTGGACTTAAAGTTTTGCCTTTTATACCGCGGTCTCGGGCACTAAAAAAATAATCGATATGCACTAGCTCTCCTCCACCCGACTGTTACAAAGCGAGGACCACACAAAAGAAACCCTAAGATAAGGAACCAAAAAGTTAACGAGACCCTGTTTTTCGCAAAATTATTTTTTTTATGCATTCAAAATTTTTCTCTTAGAAATAAAATAAAAATTACCCCACCGTTCAAAAAAAAAAAAGGAACGCCGTTTTTTTATTTTGTTTCAGTGAAAAATGTAACGCGTTCCCGTTTCAGTTCCAGCGATGCAAGATGGAACGGCGGCGTTCCTTCGTTCCTCCTAAAAGGAACACGTTCCAGGAATGCCGCTCCCTGGAACGCCGTTCCGTACAACACTGTGCATAACGCTTGCATGAGACGGTGTCTTTTAGTATCCACAAGTGTGTGGAAGTGTGCCATGGGCAGGCAGGGAAAGACCAAAGGCATGTAGTGACCGAGTTGCTGCTAAGGCGTTCCTTATTCAGGTTTCGCGCTCGCTTGTGCACTCGGCTCATGACGCCACACAACGTCATCATTGCTGGCCGGGGATACCGCTGCGGATTGACGTGCGCGGACAATCCCGAATCGGGGCAAAACTTCGAGGATGTCACCTTTTAGCGAACATTCCTACCCCATGTACTATTGGCGAGGAGATCGAACTAGAGGAAAGGGGCCCGGGGGAGGGGGGGGAAGGGGAGGGCACGCGCTGCCCAGCTTGTTTTTAGCAGGTATCGGTGTTTAGCGAACAACGCCTGGGGAATGAATGCTTTTACGCCATTCTCCTTTAAACTAGCACTGGGCACTCGTCGGACATGATTTCTTTGTCAGCACCAAGGTTCATTTTGGACGTCTTTTCCTTGGTTATACGTGACAGCCTGCTCTGCTCTCCAAATATAACAAATGTTTCCCAGGACTTCAATGTCGATTATCCTCGTAGATTTCAAAAGTTGAAGGCGCCACCGGCAAGTGCAGACTAAAGTTCCTTGATAAAATTGACGCTTTCAAGTACAGCCAACCATTGTTGTGGAAACGCGCAAGACACGCCGGGAGCAACGAGCAAGCGCTCTGCCGCCATTCGCTTCCAAGGGCAGCACATTTGAGTGCTGCGCCGCCATCTGCTTCCAAGGGCCGCTTGATGCGCATTTGACGCTGCTCGCAAGGCAATCGCAAACACACACACACAAAAAAATATTTAGGCAGAAAAAAAAAAGAAAAAAAGGTTTTGGGTGTGTTTATACAGCCTGAACTTAGTGTGCCTCGACGGAAGACTTGTCTCTCAGCTGTAGATGAGCAATTTAGCCAGTGCAGCACAACCGCTAGCTTGGGGTCTCTGACGTGCACCACGGAGTAGTGATACACGACTGCACGCCGGTATGATGCTCATCCAGATTGAAACGGGCAGGGATGGAGATGGAATTACTCCAAACAGATAATATAGCACAGGTTCATTCCACCGTGACATAGTACGATCACTGTTGAAAAGGGTGTTCATAACTGACAAGAGCATAATGAACTCTCGAGGTTATTTATGAGAACACACAACTGATTTAGAGGATCATCTGATTTCGCCTAAAAATTAGAAAGGTAAAAAAAAAAGAAACCTACATTTCACCTTTGATTAACGTTACTAGAACACTCAGCAGGAAATTCGCCCTTGAAACCTGGGCCACTGGCGCCCACCGAGACCGAGCTAAATACGATAACAGCGCCATCCTTTAGCGACGAGTTGAAACATAAAACTTGCTTTATATGGCTACTGCCAGAGTCACTGAGTGTTCCCAGAGTACCGAAGCTCCCAGGCTCCAGGTTCCAAGGTGGTGGCTCAATCTTTCTTCTTTACTGTGGTCACCATGAGCTTTTAGAAATCATGGTGTAAAAACAAACGAAAAAACTCTTTTTGTATGAACTATTATTGTAGATCAGTACAAGATAACAGGAGCGTGATGTTTTCTAAAATGTTTAGTTTACGAGGTTTTGCGGCACAATTAATATTGTTTTTCTACAACAATGTCTCACCGGTGATTTCAGGTAGCGCGTCAGAATCGCGGCGCGTCCGCTTGGGAAACGGGGGTTGACATCCCTGAAACGCCTTTTACCGTATATGTTTCGCCACCAAAATGGCCGATTAAAGTCAGAACAGAACAATCACAGCGGACGCTGTCGAATGCGACACTCCCGAGCCAATACAGGTGGCCGTGCAGTTCCCCGAGTGGTCGCTGCGGGAGAAACGGCGGCGTTGCGATCGCAAATAGCTCGGTTCTTGAGTACGGATCGGTGCCACTTTTTCAGAGCAGGCTCTATTGCAGTTTCCGAACTGAGTTGTTCTAGTAACGTTGCCTTCGTCAGAAAGGTACTTTCGACCTATTGAAGGCCCACCTGATTCTCGTACCAATTCGCAAAACGGGAAGTATTAAATTTACGAAAAATTTGTTTCGGGCGCCAAAAGGCAAACGTCAAAATTCATCTTGCATCTTACAGTAAGCACTTATTTGTTGGTTAAAGAAATATCCTGTAATTGTTTAAAATAATATACATCATGCGTCCTTCTTGATTTTCCTATCCACTAGACACCCAACAAGGTCTACAGGTAATGAAAACATCTCAAATCATGTTTAATAAAAGAAATACATTTCAGAATGAGTATTTTAGCCGTCTTTGCAATGTATCCAAGTTTTTTTTTAAATTGGCAAATAGATATTATATTTTGTTTTAGCTCAAGTCCAGAGGCAACTGATGCTACAAGCGCGAGCATCCGGCCCTGCACAGTGTATCCCCCACCCCTGCCCATTTCGATCTGGATGAGCATCGTACCGGCGTGCGGTCGTGTTTCACTACTGCGTGGAGAGCGTTAAGAACCCCAGACTAGCAGTTTGTACTGCACTACATAAATTTCTCATCTACAGCTGAGAGACAAGTCGCCCGTTGAGGCAGACTAAGTTCAGGCGGTATACACATACACACACCCCAATTTTTTTAGTGCGATATAATGTGGGACGGTGATAATGCACACTGAGGCATCACGAAGGATTAGTCTATGTTAATCACA
>JAZHYW010005923.1:0-65322 GCA_037355805.1 Ixodes ricinus
CATACCCAGCAATGGGGGACACGGTCCACTTGCGCCATCTATCTTTAGACGCCGGTACCCTGTCGAAATTTCAATGGGAAAATTCGTTTTCTCGTTATAAAATAAAAATGAGCGCACAGTTATCAAAGTTACACCAGACATGGGTTCTTGATGAGCGTTGACATCGCCTCGACATAAAAAAAGAGCCTGAAAAAGAGCGGAAGGTGGTTCCAAATGCGGTTCAAATTCTGGTCAGTTTGTATGGGAAATCTCGAGAGAGAGACGAACTTTGCGGTATTAAATTACTCTAGGCAGACCCCTGAAAAAAGTAATCGGTGATTAAGGAGGCCAGGACTATGAGCGACTCCTTTAGCCAGGTAGATTCATTGTAGTACCATTCAGAAAGGTTCCTGAACGCATTTTGCACGACATACCTCCACGAGCCACACCAGGCGAGCTGACGCAAGGTAATAACCTAGCTTTATGCCTTCATCGCCGTCTGCGGTAGTGGCGAAGCGGTTATCGCGCCGGGCCTGCATTGCCGTGTACCGGTTTCACGCGCAGGGGGGTTCGAACCCTCTCGAGGCTGACACAATTTTTTTCTTCATGTTTTTATTATATAAGTATATTGACCCGCAGATTACAACCTATTTTCGTATTTAAGTAGGTTTTGCGCATCAGTGCTGAAGATTTATAACTTTTTGTCTGCATATTTCGCATGTATTTGTTTACACTCTTGCAAACCAGCACGAAGTTACTTGTCGCAATTTCAATAGGGTGCGTTAATAAGGTCTTCGGTTTTGCGTTGTATATTTTTGAAAAATCGAGTGTTATTCTTATACGTGATAATCCGGGAGAAATCGGGCTTTTTAAGGAGTCATTCAAAAATTTGGGTCTTGACGAGTTTCGTTTAGAAAATATGAACAATTTAAAATGAAATTCACTATAGCGCGTCGGCTTCAGGGCATGATTATTTTTATTTACGCTAAGGAAATTATGCAATGTACAGATAATACGCAGAAACAGTGTTCGAGCTCACATGATATTCCTTGTTTTTCACAAGGCCTGTCGAAAGACCCGTCTCCGGCACCACTTTTAAGCATTTCACACCCACCGCACTCCCAATCCTTCATTTCTCCACAAATGACCTGAGGTCAAGGTGTCGAGAGAGCACTTAAAACACATTAGAAAAACGAAATTGAACTACCTTTTGAAGTAGCGCAGGTTCTTTCATAACCTAAAACATTGTAGGCGCGATATTCATTAGCTTGGGTATCGCGCATTAGCGTCATGCCAACAGATCACTTGTTCAGTACTTAGCTTCCATGGACTTGTTTCCAGTCTCCAAGTACCGAGTCCCGGAGAAAAGCTTACCGGAGAAAAGCTCACCGCAAAACTGGCGGATGCAGAGAAAAGATCACGGACCATTGAGTGTATGCGGAGAAAAGCTCACCGATTTTTTTTCTTCTTTTCATATGGAGGCTGTTGGATCACGCGTAACATATGTCAATCGACTGTCATTAAAATTCGTCAGCTTTATAAAAAAAAGAAATTAATTTTTTTGTAATATTTGTTAAACTTCTTGTGTATATTGGCGCCAATTTAATAATGGCGGGCGAGTGTTTTTTTTTTTTTGTAGTTTCCTCTCTAAGCAAGAATGCCTATTTAAAAACTTCACGAACTTGAAGAACAGGAAAAAGTTCGAAAACTTAATAATGTCTGCCTAATACCTAAAAAGCAAAACTGTAAATGCCGAAAATCCAAAAATGCGTGCTTAACAACGCCGTGCCTGAAATTCTCTTTGAAATTTTTATTAACCTTTGAAAAGAGGATAGAACGGTCAGTAGGATATCGAGGTTTCTTTCTTCCATGGAGAAGCACGTTTTCTAGCCGTCCGTGCTGGTGTTTCCACACGTTGCCTTTGTGTGATAGTGCCCTTCTACGCCGAGCCACCCACGACCTTCAGAGCTGCACTTTGTCACCGTTGTTACTCGTGACTATATGAGAACTAGTCTTCTGTAAGGTAGCGAGTTGGGCGAGTTGGTAAAGGTTATACATGATGAAAACCGCTCAAACGACGAAGACGGAGTGAAGACAACAAACGCGACAGGACGAGGCTGTACTCGCAACTAAAGTAATATTAGTGAAAATAACAGAAAAAAAAAAGCGTAGCCGACACTGATTACAACAACAAACATCTACTCATCTATCAGGCACCACACAATCTTCGGAGCTGAAACAGTTTACACACCGCTATTCATATTAGCTCGCAAAAAACAAACCTCTTTATCTGACAGAGCTACTGACGGCGCACTGTCGAGCTGTCAATAAATTGTTGTCTTTTTACGGGTGTCCGATGTTCGGATTTTATACTTGCGGCGTCATTAAGATACAGAATGGGTGATTACTAGTTTCTGAGGAATAAGTAAATATGCCAAATGAACTTCAAGAATATTACAAAAAAGTGAAAAATTATTTTTAAATGGGCGAATTCTAATTGTGTTAAATTGCCACCTGTGACGCACAATTCGCTAAGCTGAGACCAAATAAAAAATCGGTGACCTTTGCTGTGGATTCGCTCAAAGGCCGGTGAGCTTTCCTCCACATCTGCCGGTTTGGTGGGGAGCTTTTCTCTGGTGAGCTTTTCTTCGCCGCCCCCAAGTACATCTAAGCTCGTTTCAAAGCGAATATATGTCGGCGGTCACTCAAATTAGAAAGTATATGTGATCTTTGAACTTGCAACACTGGGGACACACTAAAATTGATCCTAGAATGTCTCTTAATTTACAGACTTTCAGTTGGTTTTCGCCTTCCAGGAAAGTGGGTTTTCGGGGAGGAAGCAGGTTTAACTCGGTTTTCATAAAACTCGTTCCGGGTGCAAAAATCGGAAATATCGAATTTTACTCGAAAACGAAGATCCCTGGGTATGATTATTGGTGTTTCTGCTGCCACTCTACTGTAATATCATTTAAGAGCTATCTTAGGTCTAACTAATATTAAAAATGAGTCAGCATGCACTAGAGTTTAAAAAAAAACAAGATCAAAGTACAAGCGCCATAATATGTTTTTTTTGGTTCTCGTCGGCAAAGTTGACATCATAAACCGATGCGCGATTAGATACGCGCAAGCGACATATCTATATATGGCTTGCACAGGACGTCTGCCATGCTGGTGTCAGAAGCCTGCCGGTAACGCAGTGGAAGGTCACGCGTCAATGAGCGTCTCGGGACATTTATTAATACACTAAAGGCTACGCTGTCACGCGTCCAGGCCACATTTCAACGGGTGTAGGTCAATATGGTCCCGGACAAAATGGTCCCGTACGATATGGTCGTGGAAAATATGGTCCCGGACGATTTGGTACCATGTAAAAGCCTGGACAAAATGCTCCCAAGTAAATTTTTCGACACTTTTGACCCTCTGTCTAAAATGTCGCTGTTATCTGTAGCGATTACTTTTAAGGTGAAAATACGGTCCATTCGTCACATGTCGATTCGCCATAGAGGCGATAAAGGCAATTTATCATGCAGGCACCACATGTTACGATGCAATGTTAAGAAATAACAATGGAAATAAACATGCTCTTGAACACATGACATGTTTTATTATGTTCCAACAAAACGTCTACGATCTTGAAGCGGCGGCGCTTGGTGTGGGAACGTGTTAAAGGGAAGCTGAAACACTTCTTGAAAAAACGAGTTAGAGGTGAATTCTGGCGTATTTTTATCCCGTGAATTTGAATATCACGGTTATTTTCCCCGAACATGTAACTAAACGCGAGGAAACACGAAAAACCTCCGACCAGTCGTGACGTCATACTAGGATCTTTGGGCCGCCAAGCGCGTGCCACACGTGTAAGCAGCGCGTGCAATTGCAAGCTTGACAGGTATATTTTTCCGCACTGACTCCAGCCGTGACGTCTCTTTCTGACCTTTTTGAAGATAGCAAGAGTGCGCGTGCATGGCTTCTGACAGGTGCTGAAGATGCGCGACAGCAGAGATTCTGAAAACTCCTAGTGTGACGTCACGCCCCAGAAAGGAGGGGCTTCGGCGGTACTTTAAAAATTAATTTATGCAGCCCCCGTGCACCGAGTTGAAAAATAATCTTGATATTCGTGATCCTGGAGGCCAAATCAAGACGATTTTGGTGTTTTTTCTTAAATACAGAACCGCCCTGTACAAAGTAGCAAGCCGTGACTAACCTCTCAGCTTAAGCTTCTCCAAAATTATAGTGCGAGTATGGAAAAAGAGAAAACGGAAAACAATAGCGAGAAGGTTAACCTGAGAGCAGTAGTAGTAAGGGTATTATTGAAAAGGTTTTTAATTTCAATAAAACGCTTACTACTACTACTCTCATGTTAACCATCTCGCCATTGTTTTCCGTTTTCTCTTTTTCCACACTCGCACTTTAATTATCGAGGAGGGCCACACGCTTCCGCCTGACTCGAGAAATAGACAGTACAGATAGAAAGAAACAAGTTTAATATGTATTTATTATTCACGGACTGACTTCTTGCCAATTTTGAGCATTTAACTCGTAGCAATCGCTGGTATGGCATATCAGTGGCGGGTACACTGCGAGCGTAGGGCCGTTTAATAACACTGTAGGCGATGCTAGTTTTTATTTCGATATCGCCAAGTTGTCGCAGAAAAAAGAAGCGTACCAACACATAGGAAGCACGTAGCGACAGCAGGCATTTACGTAAAGCTTGAGTCTTTCCATGTAGGTGTCTTTTATGATAATGCAATGAGTGACTCACAGAGGACTCTAATTTTAAGTGAATGTCTTGATTCCTTAACCAATTAACTTATTATTTCGGTACCAGTACTGGGCACTTAAGCTCATTAATAAATGACCATCAGGCCAAGTGCACGGCGAAGCACTCACAAACCCGCATCTGGCCATAAAGGGGTCAAGCAAATACTGTATTCTTTTTAATATTGAAATTTCTAGCTACCAGAGTCCCTTGCAAGACAGGAAATTCATTTATGACAACAATTATTTCTGCAGAATTAAGACGTAGATTTGCTGTATTTTAGAATATTACACTAAATAAATAACGTAAAAAATATAAATGTTTAGTTGTTACAACAACATATCGGCCTTAACAAAACAAAAAGGTCTGGAATGTTCCGTAAATAAAAATATATTCATATTTATACATCACAAGCCCCTATGAGGGCATACATGCAAACGTTTCAAAAGTACCTCGGTACTTAAAAAACTTAAAAAGATATAGCCATATAATTAATTTTCGCATAATTGAAAGATGTTTCTACGGACGCGCCGTGCCCACAGTTCCTGTGTGCAAACGTTCTTGCTTCAGATTTTACGGCGTCAGCAGGTAGCCTCAAGCTCTCTGGAGATTGTTGTCGTATCAACAAAATACTCTGCTCTCTCCACGCCACAAAGTTGGGATTACAGGTCACACATGTAATGTATCGTTTACTGTACTCAAGCGTCTTTTCGTATATCTTATAAAACTATTATGAGCGTTCCTTCGACCATGCATGGCTTTCAGTGAGTTACATGCCCACTCTACTTGTGTCTCGCATTGCACCAAAGATGTGATGAAAAATTTACCGTCGAAATCAATTATGTATGGTGATTAAAACAAAATCAAGGTCTACTAGTTAACTTTCTAACACCGGAAAAAATGCCAGCCTTCCCGACATTTGACCAAATGTTGTAGATCGATTCGATGAAACGGCGTTCGGTGAAGTGTGTGGCAAGCGGGCAACAATCTGCGCGCTGACGTCGGCAGTGACTTTCAAAGGCGCACCGCGGGCACGAGCGCGAGCTCCCGATTAGTTCGCGAGTCAGTCAAAGACTAAATTGCATTTCTTGACCTTTTTGTGGGTGAGCATTATGCACCGATCCCCACACATATCACCTCATTGAATGGAAGGACCTCCAATTCAATGTCTGGATTTGCTGTATTCAATGAAGGGTGTGTATTTTTCAGTATAAATGTGTATGTATACATTAAAAGTAGTTACACGCTGAATGAGTCTACAGAAAGCAGTAGGAATGGTAAAAAGATTGTGTTGCGTGCTCTTGTAGATATTAGCTACATTATGCCTGCTATACTTGCTCCTCAACATGTGGCTATGATTGTTTCCTCTAGCTTCATCAATTCACAGGCTTTCAGCGTTTAAAATTTAATAGCTAAACTGAAACGTCTAGTGTTTCGGAATTCACATCTGTTTTGTAATACCGTATTTAGATGTTCAGTAAGATATGATCAATACAAGAAAACTAAATACACTAAAAAAAAAAAGAACCGGCGAAGATCAGGCAGACAATGCGGAAACTTTCACTGGGACCATTTTTTTTTCTTTCGGGTTAGCACTTCGGGTTACCCTTTCCGGGGGCAGTTTGTCCGGGACCATCTGTTTGGGACCATTATAAGGCGGTAGCCGTATTGGCGACGAGATGTTTTGGTGACGCCACCTCGCGGGCGCCCTCCTGTGACGCGGCTGGTAGGATGCGAGCAGACGACGTGCTATTTCAAAGCACGAAGTGGATATGTTATAGTTCGCATCTATGCCAATTAAAACTGTATATTTCTTGAAAAAAAAAAGTGTATAACGTTTTTGTGAGTGATCTTTGTAACGAAAATAACAGCGCCTCGAAGTTGCTTTTTATATAAGAAAATATAATTGGCAATTAGAAATTGGAAAAACCTTAAAAATGTTCAAAAACATGCCTCGAGCTTCACATAACAGCTTGCGCGGCGTGAATCAGGGCTATTCACAGCCTCTCTGAAGGCTGGTTTTCTTTTTTCGGAGCTTGGAGGCTGCTGTAGAAAACGGTTTTGCATTCACCCGAGTAAATGACGTGCTGTTCTTAGCTATGCACGCGCACACAGTTGTGTTGCAAAGCTCTGCATACTTGTTCTAGTTGAGCTGGCCGATACTGACGCTTCCATCCAAGTGTGACTTGACAGTTGCTGCCGAGCAAATGCTCGCCAGCAACTGAGGCTTAACTCCTCCCGAATCGAATACGCGGCAAAGAAGCTGGTCACATCGCGACTTTTGCTCGAAAGAAAAGCAGAACTTTTTATAAATTGCTAAATTGTCGGCCATGGCCCGGCAAATTCAGGTGATTGATTTTGTTATATTCTATAGTTTATTAAGAATTGCTTACAAATTTAAAACTGCTCGCTGAGAAGCGCATCACGCATTATGCGAAATTTGGGTCCTCAAATATTAAACAAACACACGGTAGTAATTCATAGCAGGTGCATTCTTCATTTTTTGGGACGCTGAAGTGTCACCGACTTACTAGATTGAAGGCTTAGATCGCGAGGGGTCTCGCACGTTTCGCATCGACCGGGTGAGTAAGCAAGGATTCAGTTGAAACGACTACGGAAGCCAGCCACTGCTTCTTCCTGCCGGTTATTTTAAGGAAAAGGTCGTTTGCTGGTTTACAAAATTAAACAAAGGAATCAATACGGAACTAATAAGAAACCAGCATACACAGAACAGATTGGAACCAACAGCATACACGGAGTCGCTTTCACTGAAGTGTTTACTACACACGCAAGTGGTTCTCGAGTTTCGCTTTACTATTTTCAATTTGATGAGACATTCTTTCTTAGTTTTATTTTGTCCAAATCATAATCAAACGTACACCCTACTCGCCGTGGTAGATGTCGTAGTAGGATAAAGTGCAGGATATTCTATTGTCATCATCAAGCTTTTTGTACTGGGGTAGAGAACAGCACACCACCTTCCGAGCGCTTCGACACCTCAGCGCTCAAAATGTTTGTTGGCACGACTACGCGTGCCATGTTCGGTTTCAAACTTTGGTAAAATGTCCTACTACAAATATCACTTCGCCAAATAAACACAACGTGTGAAACCGGCTTTGCCGCGTGTTACCCAAACAGCGCAGGAAGTGAGCTGACGAGCCGAGGAATCCAAGATATGCGCGGTCTGTCCCAGTCTGTCCTACCCGTGACGTAACAAACGATGATGATGATAGCTAGAGGAGCGCCCTCTGTAGTTCGCACACGCCGCCAATATGGTTGGAGGTCGCCGAAAATGCGGCTAATTAAAAAAGAAAAAAGACGCACTTAGAAAATTGAATGCGCCCCTTTGATCTATCGCCGAAACGTCCCGGATGCCGACGCATCCGCGCACAGCGCGACGAAAGTTACAAGCTGCGTTGTTAGTTTGTGGCGCACATGACGGTGTTGTTGAGACTTCATGGTGACTTTTTATACGCTACGACGAAATTTTTAAGACGATGCTACTGTCAGCTTCCCTATCCGATGCGGTCCGCTCTAATACCCTTCTACGACATGCTCCGCTGTTCATATGAAGCCCGCTCCGCTATCAGCTATGGCACCTTTGCAACTGTCCTATGTTGCCCACTACGATATCTGCTGCGTCCCGTTCAGGGGCGGCGGGAAAAAGCTCACCGGAGAAAAGCTCACAGGAAAACCGGCAGATGCGGAGAAAAGCTCGCCGGCATTTGAGCGGATGCAGAAAAAAGCTCACCGATCTTTTTAAATGTTTGTTAGCTTAGCGGATTGTGTGTCACCTGTTGCAAATTAACACAATTAGAATTTGTCACTTTATTAAAAATAAGTGTCGTATTTTTTGTAATATTCTTGAAGTTCATTTGGCATATTTAGAAACTCGTCAGAAATTAGTTATCACCCATTTTGTATCATAGTGTATACACACACTCAAAGGTTTCAAACACAGCTGAAATTTTATTTTGCAAAACCTGGATAAATAGAAAAAAAACTAACTAATAAGGGGAAGGGAAGACTCCCAAGAACACCTCTTTCTACAAATGTACATTCCGTTAGTAACCAGGAAAATGACGGCCTCCGCGACATCCTCCAAGATATATGGTACACAAAACCAAGGCCTATTAATAGCGTTTCCGTGACGTAGTATTGCGAGCGATTCCTTTATCAAACGTTTGTGGTCATCGTTTTCCCTTTCTTCGACTGATGTCACATCCCATAACGGTATACAATTCTTATACAGTCGGAATGTACTTTTGTGGAAAGAGATTTTTTCCTTCCCTTATGCGTTCGTTTCTTTTTTTTCCTATTTAACCATGTTTTGGAAAATAAAATTTAATCTGTGTTTGAGAATTCCTAGTGCGTGTGTTGTTACCTGCAGTCTCATTTTTGTTTTTAATAATGTTTAATGTACATTGGCTCATTTGCGCCCTTACATTTATTTTATAAAGAAACGTTGGTTCCTTGTCATATTTTATTATTTTATGCTTCCACGCCTGCTTAGCGGGTACGCTGAATTCATTTTGCCCCTGAATATTCATTTCTGTTTTTGCTCTAAAGCACCCGAAATAAACGCCGAGGAGTCAGCTTGGGGAGAGACATTAAAGGAGAATGAACGGTGAGAATTGGACAATCCACAGTGCCAGGACAAGCCGCGCACAGAAGGCGTAGCCCTACGACTGAATGCCCTCAGCGATTGATTTCAACGCGTTTTTTCTGTATGTACCTTCCTGACATGGTTAGACACAACAGTGAAATAGGCCTCTCAAATGAATCTAGATTTTCAGCGAAGTTTTAATCTTTTCCGCGTCTTTTTTAGCCTTTCTTTTTGTTCCACGATCTTTGCGTATATTGTCCGCGATAAGCGAACTTTTTTTTATTTTTTTGGTCTCTCCAACGTGTCTTGCCCATGACGCAGCACGCGGCCGCAGGAGCAGACGGAAGGCGGAAGAAGGCGAGGAGGTCACCGGCGGACCGTAGCAGGACGGTGGGGGAGGGATGGGAAAGAAGGGCGAGATTGTGATCGACGCGCGAAACTACGTTTTGAAAATTCGTAAAGGTCGATACGCCACGTGTCGCTAAAATCTGGAACTAAACTGCCGTGTCCCCGAAAGTTGGACTTGGCCGTTTTTAAGGCAGCCGAATTATCTATGACATAATTTATTAAGGCGAGAGCCTGATATGTGTCATCGTTCAGTCGACCT
The DNA here is from genome assembly GCA_037355805.1 of Ixodes ricinus. Taxonomy (NCBI): domain Eukaryota; kingdom Metazoa; phylum Arthropoda; class Arachnida; order Ixodida; family Ixodidae; genus Ixodes; species Ixodes ricinus. Next base: position 9,949 of record JAZHYW010005923.1, read on the forward strand.
TCAAAGTCCTTGAGCGAAAACACGTTGGCGACACGAAAAGTACGAAAACAGGTCGGTGACAAGAAAGGTACCAAACCCTACGGTTCGCCACTGGAACACGACATGGCATTACTTGTGCCAGAAAAGTAAAGTTGGCATTCGGGCTAGTTGGTAGTCTAACATATTGAGGTATTTAGCGCGCGCGGCGCAAACCCAGCGGGAAAGGGAGGACACTCTCGCTCGGGCAGCGGTAAAGAGCGGGCGTGCGACATGCAGTGAGATTAGTGAGTTTTAGTATTGCGTATACGGGGGCAAACGCAAGCACTGTGCGTTTGCGTTAGCGTTGCGTTCTCCACGATGCGCATGCGCGAAGTCGCTAGGCGCCAATCCAAGGCCGCAGTTTGGGCTCTACGCACACGCACTGTGTGGAACACGCAACGCTAACGCAAACGCACAGGGTTTGCGTTCGCTCTATTACGCAATCCTAAAACTCACTATTAGCGACGACAAGAGTTTGTCGTCAGAGAGCGCGCTGTCTTCGGAGGTTCGCTATCACCGGAACGGCGCTTGGGCTTTAGCCTTCAAGTCGTCTTAGGGAAAACATTACAGACCCTGCGGATTTTTCTCGCTCTTTTCGCTCTCTCCCTTTTTTTCTACTCTCTACCTCCTTTTCTACCTCTTCTAACTAATCACGCACAGAAAAAGCGCAGGATCGCCTTTGACTCTTTCCTGACCCGCGGGAAAAGTAGCAATTTTCAAAGGATATGTGCAACCGCTTTTTGTTGTCCTAACTCATTTTGCATATGGAGCAATATGACCGATCAAAATGTGGCCAGTTAGTTGTTCTTTCAAAAGAGCACAGAGGTCATAGACAGTACGAAAGACCTGTTTTCAAACCGGCAGAAAAAAATCCGTCAATTAGGAAATCTGAAGTAATCAGAAAAGTAAAGGTTACTCTTTTAACTAACGGCCAATTTCTTTTCGTCTCAAGTAGTTAAGTTATATCAATGAGTACTTCTATCCAAGAGTAATTATAATTGCAAGCAATTGCTTCTTTTCTTTTTTCAAGTAACGTATACAAGCCAGTGGAGTTATTGCACTGCCTACCCATCCGAGTGCCGACATATATGGGTGCTGTACTGCCTCCGCGATCAGCTATATATACAGTTCATTACTCTGCGAAGGAAGACCACCTCCCCGAGCGCCAACGATAAAACTAATATAATAATCTAGAGGTAAGGGTCCCATGCTCTCGGGCCGCTTCGGAGTGGCGGGGCAAAGACGCGGACATCGGCGGTCCCAGTTGGCGGTCCCGATTGGCCCACATGGCTGTCGACGCCTCAATATGCATAAAGAAGCAGCAAAACAACGCATGTAAGGTCTGTACCTAGTTTTCTTCTGGCTTTCTTCCCAGGGAGACACTGGAATCGCGCATTGTATAAAAATTAATAAGGTTGAAAAGTGCTCGAGCAACTTCATCAACTCGTCGCGGCTAAACGAACACGCCTAACCTTTCGCCTTGTGTTGTTGTTTGTTTTTTTCTGCTATTTTGTCGATTTTTTTTTGTTCTTTTTCTTGGGATTATTGATGCCTGCGTTCAGCATTTGCCGCGCTTTCTCTCTTCTCCACCCCCTCCCCCCCCCCCCCCTCCCACACACACACACAACCTGGTGCCGATCGACGGGGTTGCACTACCTCCGGGATTGGCTAGACAGTTCACAACGGCGACATAAGACATTTCACAACCGGAAAAAGGAAAGGATTGGAAATCATGTTATTTTGGAGATCGTTGCAGATGAAGACGTTTGGATGGTTTATTGAGTGTACAGTGGCCCAATTTTTGCAACAATATCAAGCGAACGTCGACCGCCGGGCAGGCCAGTGCCGTGCCGCGAAGGCGTGTGGCGATACGGGAGAGATTAGGCGCGTGCGCACAAAGTTCCTTCCGGTGCGAGTTTCGTCTGCTAGGCTATTCCGTTGCCCGCACACAACCCCCTGCTCCTTATATGGTGGCAGAGCTAACCGCCTTTAAAGGGGTCATGAAATGATTTTCCTACTTCTTCCTCCTTAGCTTTAATCCTCAACTCAAATGCCAATTGTGAAATCACGTCGTCGTGACATTCTTCGGCACCGGTGCGACGACTCCTAGCTTCCACCGTGCTTTTTATGCACACCATAGAACTTGTCATTCCCCAGTGACGATAAGTTCCGTCAGGGCACTCATTGGCCACGAACGCGAATCCGAATATCCATCAACGGATTTATTGTTGACGAGCGCATATGTCCGAGTGACACAGTTCTCGTGTCCAATGCGTGAGCTGGGCTCGGCTGACGTCAGGTTGGCAACCGCTGATGCGCTTCCGGAACCGCGGATGTATCATAGTGAAAAGGCGGAGAGCTTTCAAAGGAAAGAAGCTACAAAATAGTCCGCTATATTTTCAAACGTACGGACCGAAAAGCTGGCTGTTGACTTTCTACCCTCTTTTTTTTGGACAACTAAACGATATGCGATTAGTGAAGTCCCAATTTAAAATCATTTATCCCAGCCCAAAATTGGTTTCATGGCCCCTTTAAAGGGATACTACAACGAAATTTCGGCGCTTATTTTTTGGTCTATATGTGTTCAAAAGAGCAGTATCACATGGAACATACCAATATCTTGTTAAAAAGTCTCGAAAAGGAATTTTAAAACGAATTAAACGATTAGCAAAAAGCACCTGGTGGATGTCGCTAACGCCTCGTTTGTAATGCTCGTCTAGGAACCTTGACAGCTAGTGACGGAGGTCGTCTCGCCTCCGGCCCCGACGAGGGAAGGAGGAACTCCCTCTTCCCGAGAATCCCTTTTGTGTGTCGCAGAAGTCGCTATTGTCCCCCTACAAGATTATAGAAGATTAACCCGTCACTCAAAATTCTTACAAAAGCAGCCGCTTCGGTGGCTGGAACGACTAGGCCATCCTCTCGACGTCAGCCTCGCCGTAGCTTTGCTCGTCTTGAGACGACCTACGTCACGATTGCGTTGGATGTCACGTGCCCTAAGCTGGGCCTTCTCCGAGCGCTTGCCAGAGTGGGCCGTTTATAACGAAAAATACAGCCACCAGGATCAAAATACAAACGTGTGATTGTCATTTACGGATATTGGGGATCATATTCAACCTATTTTTGAACACGACGGGAATATTTCAAATTTCGTTGAAGTATCCCTTTAAGCAAAGGCCTGAACAGCGCTTGCTTGCGTGATACTGCTCAGGTGTAGTATTAAACTATAAACCGCGCGTCATTGCACCCCTGTTTATGCCGCCCAAGGCGAGTATCACGCCAGCGCGCGCTCTTCAGACATTTGTACTATCAACAGATAAGAGAAGCAGAAACATAGAGAGAGAAAGAGAAGTGGGCGTTGGATAAACAATGATGTCAATCAGTGCCCTGCGCTCGTTTGCTACGGAACAGGGGCTGTGTGCGGTCAGCGGAATTGCCTAGCAGACGACGCTCGCACCGGAAAGAGCTTTGTGCGCACGCGCTTAATCTCTCCCGTATCGCCGAGCACCTCCGCGGCACGGCGCTGGCCGGCCCGGCGGTCGACGCTCGCTTGATATTATTAAAAACTTGGGCCACTGCATATATACCCGAAGACACGTACGTTAACGATAAACGCTGTCAGTGTGATTTCCTTTCACCGCGATCTACAGGTGGCTCATGCAGAGGGGGTTCAAAATTCCGAGCCGGAAGTGCGTCACGCGGAGCAGTCCTATATTGAGGTATATTTCCGAGGCATCCATTTCAGTGCATGCACCCCTTCGGGTAAAAGGTTGCAACGTAAAAGCTCGTGTTCCCACTGAGCAGACCCGTCCAAACACATTTTATTTTGTAATTAAATTACATTACTAATTACTTTGCCTGATGCGACAAAAATGTAAGTTTCATTACAAGAAACCATGGCGGAAAAACAATTAATTACAATTGCAAATTACTTAAGAAGTAAACGGATTATTTTCAAATTACTTTTTTATTTCGCTATACAAAAAGAATGTTCTACCAATAATTTTATTTGTAGTATTTACAAAGAACTACAGACAATGGTATACAAAACGTTTGCCTGCTCTGTTACCTCTTCTCCGATATCAAACCACGAAGAAGAAATTAAAAAAGGGAAATAGCTATCATCTTCCCAATCGTTCTGTTGTGACTAAAAATCTAAAGATCCTTCTAGCATAAAATGGAGCAAATACCTGGCAGTGGTTTCACACTTGGAAAACTTCGTTTTTTCTTCTTTTAAATTATCCTACACAAACTAATTCTCGCTTGAATGGTACATCCTGACAAGTGACGAAAATGCGGTTTGTTTGTAGTACCTGGGAGTTCAACCCGCTCGATGGCGAGTGCCCAGCCCTGCTAAAACCTCTTCCACTCTATGGCACCCTTACACAGTCTGAAATGCCTTGTAACTTCATTGTGTTAATCTTTGCTCCGGGAATTCCTGACAAGTTTATAACTTCTGCTCTCAACGAAACAAGCAGCTTGTTTTATTCACATGACATATTTTAGAGAAGCCCTGGCTGGCACCGTCAGAGGCTTTGCTCTGTTTCATACGCTGTCAAAGCTACTGGCGCGAGCGTGGAGCTTGATCTCATTTATCATTTGCACGCGTTCTCGCCCAAACAAAACAATATATGAAGTCACGCGCTCGCGCCAGTAGCTTGACAGCGTTGCACGCTAAGTATGAAACAGTGTATAGCTTAGGATAAAGTAGAATCTGCAGGGCCCGTTTGCTCGAAGCTGGTTAACTAACCGCGGTTAACCGGATTTCCCTACGAGGGGGAATGTTAGGTCATGTGACCGGCAGGGTAAGGACGGCGGGGAAACATGGCGGTGCCCCGGTAAGTGAGCGCCGCTCGCTTTGGAACTAATATGTCTTTATAGCTGCAATATCGGGCGCGTTTGTCAGCAATGAATGGTGCAGGAGGCTTTCGATTTGCCGTATCTCACTTAAAACGCAAAGCATGAGCAATGACCTCACCGCATTTTTTAGATAGTCTTTCGATTCTGGCGATTCCTAAGCCTAAATGAACGCGATAGTTGTCGGCATGGCAACGTCTTTGAAAAGTGGATTGCCTTGACTCAATCGGCCGGGTACTGATAGCACACAAAAGCTGACAAGCGTCCCCATATATTTTTTGCTAAATTTCCCAAGCACCGAGGTGCATGCTACGAATGTAGTTACACGCGCTGCGCGTGCTGGCGTCTGCAGTCGTAAGTATTCTAAAGCAAAAAGCCTAGAACAAATTTTGCCGCGCACGCGCGTTCATCAAATATTTATTATGATTATTTACTTCGAATATTTTATAAGTGGGAAACCAGCGCGCGCGGATGGTTGAATTACACTTCCAGTCTTCTCCTCGATGTTAGGGTAATTTACTAATAGGTTAATTTCCACTGGAGCCGAATTACAGGTTTTTCAATTTATGACGATGTTATATACAGTTCTTACATGCTGGCCAACCATGCTGCCGGTGTAACGCCCGCCTTTCACTGCTCACTTCTTTCTCATCGTTTCTAGGACTGAACTTCGTCGTCCTCTTTCGAACTGGGAAAGAAATTTCAACGAGGCTTGTCTTCACTTCAGACAGCCAAATATTTCGAAATTTTCCAAACAAGGGTTAATTTAGTTTTACCTTACTGATTACTTGTACCACGAGCAAAAAAATTGTTTCTTGAGCTCAAATGTATGCCGCGCTGCGTCGCGAAAACACCGTAGCGCGCATTTTTGGGTCCCCCCATTTCGGGAACCTTTCCACGGAAGCCACTTATATTCGCTACAGCCAGGAGGTGACGCCAGCTACCACCCCAATAATAAAACACGGAGCTATCGTTCATCCAGCCCTCGTCAAACTTGGCTAGGTACTTTTAGGTACCTAGTAGGGAAGGGCGGTTAACTTTTAACCGCAGTTAAAGTTAACTGGCTTCGAGCAGACGGGCCCAGAAGGGTGTTTTTATCTCTGGCTTTTACAAGACTAAAGGCTCGCGCCACGAGCAAACTCATCGGAGCCTCTCCACGAGCTTACATATCGCAATAGACCGATTGCTATTGGGCAGGAGATCGAACTATAGGGGGCGCTCTGACTCGTTTGTTGTCCCCATACTCGGTATTTACTCAACACAAGGCCTGTGCACATGCCCAGAGGCCTTATGGGCATGTCCATGTCATCTTCTACAATAGTGCGCGGGGCACAGTTTAATGTAAAAAATACTAACAATCGACAAAGCGACGTAAAGTGCCGGATCTATCCTCAGAGAATGCGAGCTTGACCCACTTCGGCTTTTGTGCTGAGCTGGGACCGTGCATGCTGCATTGTTCATGCAGGCCGGCGTGGAAACAAAAGAGCCCCTCCTCCCCTCACCGGAGAACACGAACTCCAGCCGAACGCTGACGCCGCGTTCGGTTCTGTCGGCCGAGCGTTGAGTCATTGTATTTGTTGTCCCCATCCGTGTAGTTCTAAAGTTAACCGCTTGGGGCGTCACGGTCGCTCCTCCTCCCCAATATTACCCAAGCATCAAGGAGAATGCAGGGATTGGTGTTCCACGCGCCGCACGTGCTGGCCTCAGCAGTGGTAACTTTTCTAAAGCAAATACCTAAAACAAATGGCATCTTGCACGCGCGTTGGTCATCGCTTTATTTTGGTTATTTACTTTGAATCATTTATACGGCGAAGGCGTGCGCGTGTTGCGCGTGGAACACCAATCCCTGCATTCCACTTGATGCTTGGGTAATATAGCAAAACGTCTATTCGCGACTCCAGCAAAACAAACGACACCTAGTGGGAAAACACTGAACTGGCCGGACCAGGTCTTTCGCGATTTCTGCTCGTCTCTTCTGGCTTCTGTGTTTGCATGTTGTCGGTGGATTGCGCGACAGAACAGTTCTGCCGGTGTCTGTGTCATAACCGTAGTATCGCCTTGTGACCCAGGTTGCTCTGCACGCGACCTTTGGAACCGCGTGAGCCAGACATTCTGCGTTTCTCAACGTTCATCAGCACAGTGTGCGGGCATCTAACTCCGATTCCCTCAGACCCTGTTCCCGGATGAATGTGACACAGCAATACTTCGCTCTCGGCAAAGGGTTTAATCACTCACTCATTGCCTTGGGGGTTTCGGGATCGGGGAACGGTGATCAGCCAGGCCAGGGGGAGTCCGCTGCCAGTGCAGCTTTTCCAAGTCCCAGCGGTGGCCGTTAACACCGCGTCAAGGGGACGTCGTTGCCCAGGTTCGCCGTCCGGTCCGTTCGTTGAGTCCGCCACTCAACGTCCTGCCCGCACTCCCCCGCTCCAGCGTCCGTGTCCCGTCGAATCCCGCGCCTCGCCGTCCAGGAGAGCGTCACCGTCGAAGAGAGAGTCGCCGTTCCAAGATAGCCTTCTTTGTCCGGCTTCCCCTTTTATAGCCTTCGTCCCTTTGTCTTGGGAAGCCAGTCCCGTGACGTCAGATGGCTTAGGGGAGCGGTCCAGCCGGACCTTGTGCTGCGCGAGGTCACCGCCGCTCCCCGAGGCGTGACGTATCTCGGAGGTATGGCACGCTAAGCCTCTGCCGGGAATTGGGGCCCGGAGGGTCGGTGCGGGGGAGGGCAGCCAGATCTCCACACCTCCCTCCCCTCAAGGCTCGGACTTGGGGGGCCCAAGGTTGCGTGGTCCCCAGGACCTCAGGCAGGAAACTCGTTCAGCTGAGTGCCACCGATGATGACGAGCACCCTCGATGATAATGGTGGTGGCATCAAACCAGGCAGGCCAGCGGTGAACGTTCATCCGCTGGGAAGCCCGCAACCGACGGAGCACGTCCACGAACTGGTGCGGAGCACCACAGCTCGCAACACGCACGGGCACTCAGGCACACAACACACGCCGGCTCTTAAAGTTCGCTTCCATCTCTAAAGTAACAGACAGCGAATCGCGCAAAAACGAATATGACACGCTATATCAGACAGCGTGACGAAACCAAAATCTTTCGATCGTTGGACATGCCACGAAATAAAAACCAAACTCTTCATTTCAATACTAACCGGCAGGCAATCATCAAGAACGTCACGCTACACGTTCGAGAGGTACGTAAGAGGAAAACTATTCCTCAACTAAAACGTATGAGCATTCTCTATGGTACATACACCCACTATACAACGTTTGCTCCTATAAAACTCAACCGCATTCTTTTAAAACAGGAAACAATCTACCAGAGTGTCAGAACCGCACACCTCTGACAACAATATTGATCTCTAACATATTCGCGAAGAACGCACAAAACCTCAAAATCTAACAATAACCTCCGGTAAGACAGAGACGGCAACCAATCCTGCCCCTTTCACGAGGTGGGACTCAAAATAGCTACGGAAAAGAACACGCTGCCAACAGCTGAAATTATCCAAGACGGGCACTCATGCACTCGGCTTTCGCGACACTCGAGCTACAAACACGCTACAGCCGAGCTACGCAGCACGCCGTCATCAGAAGGGATATTCACCTTGCTGAGAGGCTGTTGTTCCGTGGTACCGGTCACTTACACCAGTACAAAGGGGACAGTACCTAGATCGTGCGAACAGCAGATCTAATCGGACAGGCTATTTACACGGCTATGTCCGTAACGTCTGGGCATGTACCAGACGTTACCGCTTCACTGCTCGGAGGCGACCACCCAACAGGAGCGACGAGCGCGTAACGGCGGTCCGCACCGAACCCCGCACGGGCTCGACAGCCGCGACTAGCGCATCGACGCACGTTAGAGTTCTCCCCGGCCAAACCCCGACACCGCATAACTAAAAAGTCTTCCTGCTGATGTCAAGTCCGGCCGGGATCGAGCAATAAAAGTACGCCGTCAACACGTCTCGCGACTCTTCGACGTTCTCGACTCGAGCAACGTCTCCACATACAAACGCAGTAGGCTACGCACAAAGCTCGCCCCCAACCAAGTCAACACACCGCATGACTGAAGAGTCTTCTTGCGACTGTGAAGACAGGCAGGGTTCGAACAATGTAAGTATCCCACACGCGCACCTTTCAACTTCCGCGCAACGAGCGCGACACCGAAATGGCAAATAATCTAACCGGCCGGTCTTGGAAATGGACGAGCTAATAAACTATATTTGCTCTGCATAAACCGTTTTCGCAGCGTCGAAGTGTCTGCCGCATTTACCGCTGGATTCCAACACCCGCTACCCATTCATGCAAAGGCTGCAGTTTGTACAGCGACGGGCTGACCCAACGCACAACAGTTATAGGCCGCCGACGGCCATGCCGCTGCCATAATTTCTAGGCTTCCCGGGCACGTACCCGCCGACGTGAACCGTACGTTTTCTCGGGCCATCCGCGCATCTGTACAGGATAAAACTATGAACAACTCGTCACATCCTCACAAGACCGCCACTCCCCTCGTGCAGCTTTTCACTGCACGAGCACAGCTCTTTCCCCACCTAGCTGTCTTTTCCCCTAAATTTATAATTTATCTCTAACCCAGGTCTCTCCACGACCAATTACGCTCTCTACGCCCTCGCGTCCCAACGCGAACCCAAAGACGGCTGAGAACCGTACTGTTTCCGGCGGCAGCGCAAAGCGCGCGCTGGCCGCCGCTCCTCCGGAGACGGAGAAAACGAAATTAAAGAGTAACTCCCGCCGCGAGGCTCAACCCTCGATATGGCGGTGTGAGGATCCGGAACCAACTGTGCGCACAATTAAACGGAATCAACCTCACGACTCTACAACCAGATACGCACGGGTCATGCCCATCGCGTCAGACTGAACTAAACGGAGCATTACACAAAGCCACTGATGAAGTGAAAACGGAAACTCGGTGGTTTTCTGGATTCCGACGTCTGCGCACCAGACATCGCGTATCCGGCACGATTTAGTGGGCTTAGCCCCTAAATGTAGCCTCTGGCCACAAGGTACTCGTTAAGAGCGATCTTGGCATTAACCACAAGAGCGCATACCGTACCTTAAAACGCTGTCAACTAACGAAGCTCAAAACCGCGCTGACAGCTCAAGCAAGGCCAAACGGGAGCTAGCATGCGGTCGAACCGAGACGCTAGTCTCCTCCCGGACAAAATGCAATGCGGGAATAATTTCCAAACACAGTCCGTGCAGCCGCCATCCGCAATGGGAGCGTTCTCCACCCAGAGCGATGTCTCTCTAACGCGTCCGATCGGTAACAAGCGGTCCAGAACAATACATCGATACGCGAGCAAAGGCGGTTAGGCGCGTCACATCCCCCAAACTGTGAGCCGGCATCTTTCCCAGCAGACGTGAACGGCCGGAGGCGTAGGTGGGGTGACGCCCGACGCTACAGGCCTCAAAAAGTGCGGTAATTTCGACGCACACAGCGCTCTTGCGTAGCAGGATCAACCTGCCAGCATCCAACGGTGCGCTGAACAGCGAAAACTCAAGACGCTTCTCGTAACGGGGATAAGTAAATTCCTGACAGGCTGGGACAAAGGGTTAATCCCTCAAGACAACGGTCAAGGTCCGCGCCTCCTCGTCAGGCAGGCGATCATGTCAGGGCCTTCGTGCGGCGCGCCCGCAACGACACTTCGTGCGGCGCTCCCGCAACAAAGATGACCCCCAAAAAGAGCGCGAAAGAGTGCCCCAATTCAACCGGAAACGGGTTAGGAATCGAAATGCCTGCCTGATCAAAAATCAGGCCCCCACGTTGCGGCGCCAGTTTATGCGGGCATCTAAGTCCGATTCCCTCCGACCCTGTTCCCGGATGAATGTGACACAGCAATACTTCGCTCTCGGCAAAAGGGTTTAATCACTCACTCATTGCCTTGGGGGGTTTCGGGATTGGGGAACGGTCATCAGCCAGGCCAGGGGGAGTCCGCTGCCAGTGCAGCTTTTCCAAGTCCCAGCGGTGGTCGTCAACACCGCGTCAAGGGGACGTCGTTGCCCTGGTTCGCCGTCCGGTCCGTGCGTTGAGTCCGCCGCTCAACGTCGCGCCCGCACTCCCCCGCTCCTGCGTCCGTGTCCCGTCGAATCCCGCGCCAGCGTCTTCGTCTCCTGTCCCGCTGCACGCTTGCCGTCCGCCGTTCGAGAGCCTCGCCGTCCAAGAGAGCGTCACCGTCGAAGAGCGAGTCGCCGTTCCAAGAGAGCCTTCTTTGTCCGGCTTCCCCTTTTAAAGCCTTCGTCCCTTTGTCTTGGGAAGCCAGTCCCGTGACGTCAGATGGCTTAGGGGAGCGGTCCAGCCGGACCTTGTGCTGCGCGAGGTCACCGCCGCTCCCCCGAGGCGTGACGTATCTCGGAGGTATGGCGCGCTAAGCCTCTGCCGGAAATTGGGGCCCGGAGGGTCGGTGCGGGGGAGGGCAGCCAGATCTCCACAAGTGGAAGGACAGTGGGCAGTCCTTGCCTCGTTTCCTCGAAGAAAGTCAAGCCTCTGGAAGCTCGCTTACCCCAACACATCGCCGCAGGTTCGAAACGTGGAGAATAAAAAGCGGGGCGAACCATTTGGAGTCCAATTCCCGCTCGCTGATGCCCCAGCGTTGTGCGTTGAGCTGGCACATGGCACGGCACGACCTGGATTCGACCGCCATATTTGCCCGATAGTGGCGTCCTCTATAGGTCGCTGGAGTCGCGAATAGCAAATACTTTACTATACTGTGTTTCACCTTGTGTTGTACCGCAGGCAAGGCTACAAGCGCGAGCTCCGTGCTCTAGGGCACATCTCGGCGGCGCAAGCTCTCGTGCACCAAGGGCAGCCACCAACGCTATGAGCTCGCGCTTCTAGCCTTCGCTGCGGTACAACATAAGGTGAAACGGAGTATAGGAAGAATACATTCCACTCCGCTCATTTGCATTACACAGAACGCCTACAGCGCCGAATCCAGCCCTGACGGAGGGGAGGTCAGCGCGCATCAGTCCACGCGCATGTACAGGTGGATGTTCGCGGCGGCCGCGGCGGTGTCGTCTCCGATTCTACAAGCCCCTTCATGTTTCAAAAGTAGCGCAAGGTGCGTCGATGCACGAGGCACGTGCAACGTGCCTCGTGCATCGACGCTCGAGATGCGTGGGAAGATCATGGCGGCACAGCGCAGAAAGTATTTGGCGCAGCACAGAGCTAGATTTTAGACGCCATGTTCTTCCTAGAAGTGGCGCGCGGCACGTGTCTCGAGCATTTCCACAACAATGATTTTGCTTTGAGAACAACCATCATCATCATCATCATTTACTGCCCAAAAGCCGAGACCTCCCCGACGATAGATGGCTCTCGCCAAGGCCAGAAAACCTGTCCGCGCCGAGGCTATTGTATTTGAGAGGAGTGGAATGTATTCCTCTTAGTAAAGTATTTGGCAATAGTCTCAGGAAGAGAAAAAAGGTTAAGTCTCTTCCCTCTTGTATCAATTTCCTCTTCTGCTTTTTTCGAGAAGTGCAATATTATTCTGTATCAGAGTGTTCACACTCGAGCTATGCGGAGAGCAAGTAGTCTTCTTTCGCAGGATTTGTGGTGACGTTAGAAAGACGCCGAGCTCTGATTAAGGTGTGATTGAAGGATAGTGGGTAGACCTCAAAGCAAGCTGCCGTGAGGTCTACCCACTATCCTTCCTTCAGAACCAATCAGACCTCGGCGTCGTTCTGACGTCACCAGAACCCCTGCAAAAGAAGCAGACGAACTTGCCCTCCGCACATACCTCGGCAAACCTCACTCATGAGGGCCCTCACTCACCCTCATCTTCACAGGGAGGTGAGTGCGAATGAGTTTCTGAACCGCGGAATTTCATGAGTGTGAGGGTGAGTGAGGACCGTGAGGTCGTGAGGGCTGTGAGGGCGGTGAGGGCTGTGAGAACCGTGAGTGCGTGAGGGCGGTGAGTGCGTGAGGGTCGTGAGGGCGGTGAGCGCGTGAGAGTCGTGAGGGCGTGAACGCCATGAGTGCTTGAGGGTGAGTGAAGGGCTGAAGGTGAGTCTAAGGGTGAGGGAGGGCCTGAGTGTAGCTGATAGGGTGAGGGTGAATGAAGTGCTGAGGTGAGTATGGCTGTGAGGGTGAGGGTGAGTGAGGGTGACTTAAAATGCCGACCTCTGGTTGTAGATTTTCACTCAAGAGGTTTGAGGTCTTCAAGTTGTGCCCCTCCATTAAGTCATGTTGTGCATTCTCTTTACGGCTATAGCTGTTTATGGGCTCTTCCTCCACTCGAAATGACGTCTGTTGTTGATGTTGTAATAGTTGATGTTGTAGTTGGCGAGGTGGAGCCTCCATTGTAGTTGGCGAGGTGGGCCCTTGGAAGCAGATGGCGGCGCAGCACTGAAATGAGCGACCCTTGGAAGCGAATGGCGGCGGGGCACCCGCTCTTGGCATGTGTCTCGCGCGTTTCAACAACAATTGTTGGCGGTACTTGTAAAAACGCCTTTATCAAGGGGCTTTATTCCCACCGACCGCGACCTCTACTTTCGGTTTCATTTAGGATCTTCACGATTGAATGACGTGAGGCGGTATGTCGCCTCCTCTTTTTCCTGCCTCCATGCCAGCCACTGATAGTGCGCTGTTAGGCGATGAGAACACAGAAGAACGAATCGCGAAGCAAGAAGCGCGCACGTCATAGGCCACACCTTGTGTTCCTAAAGTCTCAGTGACTATATACGGCGGACAAGTGTTCGAACATGCGTAGAGAACGCGAGATGATGAGTGCAGCCAAGCTCGCGCCGTCATTGGTTGGAGTCGAAGGGGACACAAAGGCACGCGTGGGCGCGTCTGGGGTGTAAACAATCACGCGAGGTGCGCTTGGAGCAGACGAACTTGCGCGCCGTATAGCAGGTCTTGCCTCTACCAAGTCAAGCCGATACGTACCATGCAAGTAGGGAGGGCTAGTTTTGGCTAAACCCAGATTTCGATAGCCGCGTTTACGTGAATGCGACTTGAGCGCATCGACTACAATCGTCTTTGGAATGAAGCCGACGCGTCTCAACGTTTCTATTCATGCGCATCAAGTCCTACGCGAAGATGGCGCCGCGCCGAGTCACATCTCAAAGTTAAAGTTGCGTGTCCGGCACCAGCCGCACCACGTGACCACGTTTTCCGGTGCTTCTGCCTCGCGCGCGGAAGCTCTTTCGACGAGTGGAAAGATCATGCCCGCTGGCATCGATGCTGCTCAAGTGACGAGACGCGAACACTCCAACTCAAGCACTTTGTGCTCTGAGCCGGGCCACTCTGCAATAGAGGCGACGTGGGCACGTGAGTGCGCGCGCGCTAGCGCGCTATATCGTTTCCAACCGCTTGTAGGACGCCCCCGCGCTTCGCCTCCCCAGACCGCCCCAACCATGACCGGACCTTGGAATCGAGAAGCTCCGGCGCAGGCAGGAACGGCAGCGAGATAATAGCAGCTCGTTCTGCCGGACCAGTGAGTGCTCGGAGCTTTCGGCGCCGTTCGTGCATGCAAAAGGAACCTCTGGGGACTTCCCCGGGCGCGCGAGTGGTGATTCGCGAGGCCTCGTCGGGGCCGTTCTCACCGAGCAGCTCACCTATATTCCGCTCACTTATGGTGGCAATAAAAGCTCGCGTTTCTTCTCGGGAGAAAACTGCGGGCGACAACACGGGATCGCTTTCCGCCACCGCCGACGAGTTTGGCAGCCGCCATGTTTGCACGTAACACTCGCTCCTGCTGCGAGTGCTTTCCCATAACCTTCGCCGTTCCAAAATGCGATGCAACCTCCGTTTCCATGGGCTGATTAAATGCGCATTCACCGTCTTGATCTACCTCCGTCTAGCGACTCGAATGCAATGCGCTTCCCTGGCGCATTATGTCGTTTACATGACCGCACTGAATGCGTCAACTGGAGCCGATGCGACTAAGTCGCATTCATCTAAACGCGGCTGATGATAGTCTGTAACGCTGCTTGTGCGGAATAATGACGCGCAGCAGTCGTCGATATACCATTTTCAAAAGTTCGCCCAAACGCCTGTCCGCCACTACTTGATCACATACTCTGAGCACGTATTGGACGCCGAACGCTGCCTCAGCGTTCGGCAAAAGCTCAGATCCAGTCACATGCTCCGTGTCCAAGCCATGGCGACCGCCAACTTTGCTTGATGGACTTTTGAAAAGCGTCTCCTTCTCTCCTCAATTTCTCGGCGTACAGAGCACAAAAACGTTGACGCCGAGTATAGACGATTGCAAGCATGACGCCTCACTGGTTCCCGATGCGTGAAGGCATGCGCAGCGTGCGCTCGAACGTAGCTTTGGCAAGCTTGCAATTACACCTACTTGCCCGCACGAGCAGAGACTGGGCGGCGGTCAGACGCCGTACCTGCAATCGTCTATAGGCACCTTTCATTTCTTGTCCCCACGGAGCCGGTCACATGACCTCAAAAGCCCTCTTGGGTATATTTTACCCGCCGGAAGGAATGCAGCTAGAAACTGAGGGAGATAAGGATCGAGCTGAGTTCGCTCGGGGAGGTCAGGGCGCCGAGCTCTGGTTGGAATGATTAGTGACGCAAAGCTAGCTCAAGCACCGGTGCTCGGAGTTCGGCGGCTGCGTTCAAACGCCTTCGAGCACTAAATAAAAACAAAGGCCCCGAAAGAAAAAAAAGGTGCAGAGGAAAAGGATGTAGTCGCATACTTTTAGAGGCCTTACTTTCTACCCGTTGTGCAGTACCTGTCCGCCTGTGATTACATGCAAGACTGTGTATACCTTTAAAGTTGGCATCCTCATTAATCAGTAAACTCGATTAAAGAGGTCGGAGCCGCCTTTGAGGCGTCGTGTCTATTCCAAAATGGCAGCCTGCCGCTCGCGCATAAATGTCGGCCGCGCTGAAAGCGGGCAAGTGCCCTTTTTCCTGACAGCCTTCGGGCAGGAAACCCTGGCTGCTTTGAGACGGGTCGCTCTGCCGTGCGTGTTGCGGCGGAGCCGCCGTTTCCGGCCGCCCATCGATCGGCTCCTGCGTCGGAGGAACGGCACGGCTCCCCGTTCAAGCCGGCAGGGAATCAGCGCACGGCGCTCGGCTGGAGCGCCAACAAAGAATTCATTCGGATTTCCTTTTCCGGACTCGCAGTTCGGTGGAAAAATAAAAGAAACGGGGGTGTTTGAGATGTTTATACGGCGCACGATCAGCTTACTGGGAGATATATCGCTCTGGTTTCCCTGTCGAAGGACGGCGCGCGATGCGGCCCACTGCTATTAAGATTAATAACCTCGAGTCTATTGGCCTGTGGCTCTCGCGTGTCAGCACCTCCCCTGGCGAGCGAAATGAGGAGTGTATGGTTCGCTCAAATGTGTACATCGTGCATCATCGGGCTGCATCAAAGAATGCCAAATAGCACGACCATATTGATCAGACCATCTTTCTGAAGATAAAGAAACACGAGCAACGAAACAACAGCAAGCAAAGTGTTCCCGGCGATTGAGAGGGCCATACTTGGCGCAATAAAGGACGTTCGTTCACTCTCCTGGTGTCTCTTCATTGGTCCATGATTCTGAACAGAGAGAAACCTATTGTGCTGTTCGGCTTCGCAGCAATGTTTTTTTATGTATATATAAATCAATGTGCTACTGTGCGTGGAGAGGAAATTCAGGCGAATTCACAGTATGGTTTGCTCTGCCCACACAGCATCGCTCTCTGTCACTACCACCTCTATTCTATTTTAGACAACTTGGTCTCAAGCTACAGTCCCCGTGAGCTATTGATAGCAACAAAGCGCAATACGTGGTAGCTCTCCGCAGGAGGAGTGCACTCCGACGGTATCTTGTCACGTGCGTCAGTCCGATGCTCCCATTGGCTCGACTCGCTTCACCCGTAGAATTCGTGTACTATTGCCAAGTTTCGTTCAGATAGACTCAGCGCTTTTGTTTGTGTAAATAGAAGACATTTTTGCACTGTTCCCTCCTCACAGCACTGAACGTCACAGTGGCCCGGACACCGCTGTCTATTGGCCACGCCAGCAGGATCACGCGAATATAATTACAAATATCAGAGAGGCAGCAAATTAACAGCCGCTCTGCCCATTATCGGTCCATTATTGTGACGTATTGGTAGAAAGTAATCAGGCCTTGCTATTACCTTGATGGTGTTGTCTCTCTATGCCCGCAGTTCCAACTATTACAGACTGTCACAATCTTACTGTTCTGCCCACGACTCTTGGCACATAGAAACATTTCAGAAATACCAAAATTACTTTTAGAACTAATTAAATTACATTACCGATTACTTTCCTCGCAAATACACAAATGTAGCTAAATTACATTACAAATTACCGCAGACTGAAAATAATAACTTTACATTATAACTACTTTTGAAAAGTAATGAAATTACTCTTAAATTACCTTTAGATTCCTTCAGGCCGTAATTAGTGCCCGTGGCGACGGAACTGTTAAACATAATGAGGAGCTTCTTAAGATATGACTAAAACAGACAGCTCAGTGTTTTCGCTGTACAGCCAATGGTCAAGTTTACCGGTTAATGGCTGATGTTATCGCGTCTTCTTCATTTTGGAGAAGTCGCTCACTTGGGTTGGTCACGCCATGGCAGCTCGTTTTTACATAAAGTCATAACAACATTTGTGAAATGTGCTAAACTTCCCTTTATGTGGCCTTTGGCGGACAAGATCCATTCTTCCCGAATCCATTTTGCACAAGGTTGAGGAAATTCCTAAAATTTCATTCTTCCAACTCGGACGCACTCGAATCGTTTTTTCTCATGAGCACTGGTCGAAGCATTCCCGGACATTCTTTTCGAGGAGTATTGTTCCACAACACCTGAAGAGCGCGAATTCTCGCACGTTGTCACGCAAGGCGACCAGGTGTTTTCTTGCGAGGAACGCCACCAGAGAAGGAAAGGGGTTGCGGGCGCCTCCAGAAATGTGTCCTTCCCCAACGAACCAGCGGCTATATCTGCGCGTTTGCTTTTCTCTGACTTACTTTCTCAATGTGAGCTTTCTTTGCCCTTTTTTTATTGTTTCCGACTATAATTCGTTCACCCCTAAGCTGATAGTGCGGCTGTATAGGGGGTATTCACTGGCCGCCATATTTGAGGTCACTGTTTAGAGCGCATGCTCAGAACGAGCTCACATTGATAGGCTGTCAAGACCGGCAATCTTGATGGTGCGGGGTGCACGTTGCAAAATAACTCTGGAAGCTAGCAATCAGCACGTGCTCAGCATTAGCGCACACGAATATGGCCGCCAGTGAATACACCCTATAGCTACGTGCTCGTCGATTCAGTCAACCGCCTCCCTTTCATCGCCTGACTTCGCCCTATGCGCGTGGGTATTGGCGGGGCCTGATCCAGTGGCGAAAGATCAACGCACGACTGCTTCAGCGAGCGCGCAGCTTTTACCCCACTGTCCTCTACGAGAGAGAAGACAACTCAGGAGACGCTGTGAATCCTTGGCAAGAGATTTAAGGTTAACTCCTGACTCGTCGCAGGTTTTAAAGGCAAGCCGACGGTCGCCCGCGGTATCACGCGACTGTCCGCGGTGACTGATGGTGAGTCCAGCATACACAGCCCAGCACATTTAGTATGCTGGCAACCGTCGGAGGGGAGCTATACTTAGTCCAGCATGCAGTCTGTAGGTGGTAGTCGCGTGCGAGTAATGCTTAGTCCAGCATGCTTAGTCCGCAGGCGACCGTAGGCGACTCGATCATCACGTAGCAAGAGCGCGATTACTTCAGTTACCACAAGGGGTTCATTGCAATAAAAGAGCACTAAGAATTTAAATTCCAGCACGCAGCCACAAAAAGTAAAACACCCTATGTTAAACACATTTGTTAAAGCATGCTTGGGATACACTTTACTCTTGAATAAACTTAAACTTGTATTGATTGTGCTGATTAACTCGGGGAGCACATCCGCGTGTCATGTGTGCAGCGCATCCGATACATTCTAAAGCTGCGCTTACTAAGCATAGCGAATCATAACGCGCGCATAATGCACGCATGACAGATTCTGTGATACCCGTTATTTTTAATGTACCCACATGACATGTGGGTACATTGTCGTGCCCACATGACAATATCCACATGCCCACATGACAATGTCATGTGGGCGTTAGTACCCTCATGACAAGGAAAAGGTGACGGCTTCTGTCTGTGGACCCAACAGTGGAAAGAAAAGCCCTCAGCGTTGAGAGAAGGAGAGTATAGTGAAGGACAAAGGCGAGAGTGAGGTGACGTCACGGAGTGGAAGCCAATGCGCGCGCTCTCGCTGGGCCGAGTCTAAACTTGCAGGTTTGCGGGGCGCGTATGCCGTGGTTTGTAATACAAGATGGAGTGTGAGCCAAGTACTAGAGCTGGGCCAAGTCGGTGGCAAAAAAATTTAAAATCCAAAGGTGGATCCTTAGGGAATATGTTAGCATGACCCTTGGAAAACGCCACACATGTCGGCCTTTGATGAACGCTAACACTGACCCCGCAAAGAAGCCAAAAGAGAAAGCGAAAAATAGAGGAAGCTATAGAGAAAGCCAAACGAGATAATCAAAACAGAAAAGTGAAGGGGTCAGCGTTAGCGTTTCCCAAAGGGGAACGTGCGTGGCGTTTCCTAGGGGCCATGCTAACGGATTCCCCAAGGATCCACCAATGAATCTTCCTTTAACTATTTTAATCAAGTTAAGCATGTTGATGTTTCTTAAAGCATTAGAATTGTATTAATAAACATATTTTCCTCTCTAGTTTCGCCGCTCAGTTCACATTTTTTTCTGGCACGCTATAGTGAAAGTTTCGCGCGCGCTCCGTGTGAACCGCGGGGCAGAATAGCACACGACGCTATTTACTATAGAACCTGAAGCCTTATGATGTCGCAATGGCGCTCTTTGCCTCTCTATTTCGTCAGGCCGCAGTTGGTGTGGATCCGTCGGTGCAGTGCGGAGAAGCACTTACCGGCCGGAGCTCTGCTGGGTAGTTTTGTCGCAAGGGCCTTTGCCGATCGGCACCGCCCTGTCATTTCCGAGAAGCCGCGCGGCTTTGCTGATGGCGGCCATCAGTCTAGCGGCTCTTCATTAGAGCCGTCCGCTGACGGCCTTTGTGTCCGCCCTCCATCTTCCCGGCACCGGTCCCCGAGCAACCTCTCTTGTCGAGTCCCTCTCGCATGACCGAGCATCGGAAAGGAAGGGCGGCGAGGACGCGCTGTCCTGATGGACTCCGGTCGACATGGACGTGCTCGCTTTCGTGCTGCTCTACCCCTTTAACACTAATCTGACAGTGCGGTAGAAGCTAGCTGCTCGCCGGATTCATCCATCGTCTCCCTTCTCTCCATCTGACACGGCTGTCTGCTAGTGGCTTGTGCACTGGCTCGTGGCCAGGGGCTAGAGGGCTGTGGCCACCGGCCACTCGACCACGTGGCAAAAGATAGACTTACGACTGGTCCAACGGCCACATAGCTTCCGCCGCACTATCATCTTGGGGGAAACGCATTCTTGTTGGCGTTACCGAAAAAACAGTAGCGAAATACCTTACTCGTTACTTGCAAAATAAAGGAGCGCGGCCTATACGTTACCTACAAATTAAAGGAACGCGTCACCGTTACCGTTACCGATAAAATGTAACGCGGGTTACTTTTTTATTTATTAATTGAAGGTAACACCGTTTTTTTGGCGACAGTGTTTTTTGACACGGGGACAAAGGGTGCGTGGGCGTCGGGGTTTTTGCTAAATTATGACTTTTTGCGTGGGGGAAAAGACATCCACAATTATGATGGTATGTGGAAAGCGCAATAATTATTGACTTGGCACCTATACTTCGTTTCAGCCTAAGTCCACACGCAGCCAACGCTACGAGCTAAGGGGCCCAGTGAAGCAGCGTCAAAAGTGTAACTCACTGGACCTTATTTTTTTTTTATTATGATTCGTTCAGCTATGATAGAACACGTACAGCAATACAGCGAACACCATGATGGTGCCCGTTTGACGCTGTCCAATTTGTCTCATCAGCTCGTAGCGACAGCTGCGAGTGGGGTTAAGGTAAAACGAAGTACGGGAACACGAAAAAAATGTACGTGTACTTTTTCTTTAGGTCTTAGGAAGCATGTGTAACGAGTAACGTAACTACCTTGCCCGTCACTCGAAATAAGTAACGAAGGTAGTTACCCGTTTCTGTTTCGTAAATGTAACGAATACGTTGCTGTACATTACTA
Organism: Ixodes ricinus; assembly: GCA_037355805.1. Taxonomy (NCBI): domain Eukaryota; kingdom Metazoa; phylum Arthropoda; class Arachnida; order Ixodida; family Ixodidae; genus Ixodes; species Ixodes ricinus. The sequence goes on from JAZHYW010005923.1 coordinate 31,000, forward strand.
AAAAGAGTAACGCGTTACTGGTGGTAACGCGTTACCCGGAGGTAACGCGTCACCCTGAGGAGGGAACGGATATGGTTGGGTCCCTGGGCTTTGCTGGTGGGGATAAAAGGACGGAAGCGACAATGATTAGTCAGCAAAGAGCCGATAGGAAGATTGGTGGGGATTATCTAGGGAAAATTGAATGATGCACAACGAACTAGCACTGCTGGGGACAGGTGGGACAGAAAAAAATTGGGACTCCATCCCGCGTGGCTCCGGCCCAAAGTCTCAACCCTGTCTCCCAGTGGGTCCGTTGCATGGTGTAACGTCGACTGTTTGACCAGAGGAAAATTGACGACTCCTCGCGGGAGAAAGGAGGCGGGGCGATATTTCTAGCTTCTTTGCGCGATTCCCCAGAGGTCATCCTGATGATAATCCCACACTGCCTGGTAATAAATAGTTAGGGGAGGAGATTGGCTTAGAAGAGCAGGAGGAATTATATGTCTGTCTTTTTAGACAGGCTAGGTGGCAGCAAGCTTACCGCCTGTTACAAAGGGTACAGTCATTGACATTCATGCATCCATCCATCCAAAGGCTGGGATGTCGTTACTGCAAAGCGTTGCTTATTTTGTGGCTGTACCTGAAGCTATGTATTGATTAGTGACATTTACTGGGTTACAAAGTGAGGTGAGTGCAAATATAGCGGGGCGCGACTGGGCGCTTTCTTTGTGTTAGATTCCATTGACTAGAGGTATCATATCTGGAATAGACATCGCAATGCAATTATTTCTCAAATTCACACCGGTTCTGGAACTACCGTGATTACTAGGGGCGGCAAAATAAATTGTGAGATTCCATTTTTATAATCGAATGGCATTTAAATTAATCAGCATATACTTTTCAATCTCATTTTAATTTAAACGAGAGCGGGGTTCTCTGGCTTAAAACAATATGGGTTTTAAAAATGCAATCTCCGTCAGCGCGTTTGCCATTCAGTCCAAATCCCATAAAGATTAAATATGTATACGCGTGTTAGGAGGAAGGCGGATTACGAATTTTCGTTCCAAGAAACTGGATACTACGTAAAATAGCACAATAAAAAGTACGGGCGTGCACGAACGTTCTTGTTCGCGTTGCTCGGCATGTTTGTCTTTAATAGTTTTGTTGAAGTTTTTTTCTCACTGCTGCTTAGGCCATCGGTAAGAAAGATATTTGTCTGATTTTCGCAGTATATTAGCATATTTTTGGGTTCGCACCCAGGGGAAAACTTTGGATAAAGAAAGTAATTTTTCCTTAGATAGTACGCACACGCTGCGTTATATAGTCCGCCCGCTCAATATTATGATACACAGCCCACCTTGAAATATGTCTGTTTATTCGCGTACTAAGTGACTGGTATCATGCAGTAATCATCACTAACATAATATGGTATTCGCGAAATCCGTCACGTCTCTCGTTACAACCCTGCCCACATCAATCGCGACAATCACCGACGCATCTGTTTTTGAACTCGCCAGTGCAGATTTTTTTCTTTATTTAACTCTATTTCTTGTTTTTGTGTTTGTACTTTTGCCAATTTACGTATTTTTATCTGCAATCCACTCCCCTTAGTAACGTCCTCTGGTCCTTGAAGGTAATAAAATCAATACATAAAAAATAATCAATCTCGAAAAATCAAACCTTTGTATAGTCAGATCTCTAGATAAGTTCGCACCGTTTAAAGTTCAGTATTTTACACATGTTGGGCAAAATATGATACTATGAACTTTCCTTTTTGGTAGGTGTTTTTGGTACTCTGTTTTGGGAGCATATGTTGCATACTGGGATAATGGACCTTTTCCACATACCGACGGCACCAGGCGGGGGCTGCACGAACTAAAAATCGAGGAAGTCACCTGCTTGCGCTACCAATCGATAATGGGAGCTACGCTACCAGTTTCTTCGCTCTCTGAGCTGCGGCGCGTTCGCAACGCAACTTTAAAGAGGGACATCCGTGGCGTCCACCTAAACGGCATGTTTTTCTTTCCGTCCACTTTCTTTTTTTTTTGTGTAACACAATTATATATATTCTGCAATTACGTGTTCTACTCGCTGATCCACAGCCTCCTTCCGAATTTCCTCGATCTTTAGTGCCGACTTCCGCCGCTTGGCATCGGGCGCTTGCGCGTGCGCAGAACGCTTCTCAGAAAAGGTCCATTGAGACGAAATATATAAAGAGTTGAGGTGTTTTTAGGAACTATTTGTGAGGGTCACAAACGTCGCTTTATGTCTACTACTGCATGACGCCGGACGTAGGTATGATATGAAGAGGAGAGCGTCGATTTAGAGCGATAGAGTCCCGATTCGTGAACAACTAAGTGCATATCCATCCACGTCTATACGGACCGCAAGTTCGTCTGCTTCTTTGCGGGAGTTGTGGTGGTGTCACAGCGCCGAGTTCTGATTGGCTCTGATTCAAGAATAGTGGGTAGACCTCAAAGCAAGCTGCATTGAGCTCTACCCACCATCCTTCAATCAGAGCCAATCGGAGCTTGGCGTTTTCACGTCACCACAACCCTGCAAAACAAGCAGACGAACTTGCGCTCCCTACAGAGTTTACGTCCCTTGCCCTCGTATATTTATTGTCATATTCGAATATATATATATGGTTTCAATAATCTCTCTACTGGCAAACTTCATATCCGGACAACTGCCGGAGCTACGTTTTTAGTGTCCGTAAGACGAGGAAGGCCCAAACCTGCAGCGAGCATCATTCCAGAATGCTATATTCATTCGACGTAAGAGTTATTGCAGCAAAGCTATTCGTAAGGCGAGCACAAGTCGCGATAAGTTTTATAGTCGTATCATGAGCTTCGTCTTTCGCTGGAACCTCTTTGTAGCTCACCGTGAGTGACTGTCTCCGTATTCCTGCGGAAAGTGAGTTCACAGACCTTTTTTCAAAATATATATAAAGCTATGAAAAAAAAAAAAAGATAGAGCAATCATTACCCACCTTTAGGGATTACCCGTTCTTCACGTGCGCCGTTCGCTGGTCGAAGGGACTCGAGATGTTATCGCCGCAGTGCTATTTTCACCACATGTAGACGGGTTGGAAGGAGCATTTTTTTAACCCGTTTGATTAGCATGTAATCCTACTTTTCATAATGGAGTCTTTTGTCGGGCTTCTGCGACAAAGTTGGCGGCGATATCAGAGAAACTTTGTGTAGCTAATGAACTTACATGTATGGACACGTCAGTGTATTTCTCAAATGACATTCATATACTTAATTATTTGTATTCTTTCTTTTTTTAAGTCGTTATGAAACGTAACTGTTTCGTCGTCCTCGGATCAAACTGACATGAGTATATTCTTTATTGGCGCTCCGAAACATGCGAAGTTTTAATGACGAAAATTAATTATGAAAGCAGGAAGGAGAACCGACTCAGATGAAACTAATGTGTATAATGCAGGGCCGTTTAGATCTGCGTAATAAACAAAATGAAGTTAGAATGTTGTAAGAATACTATTCGATCTGCTTTTCCGTTCTGCGTAGATAAAAGCATACAAAATGCCAAGCAGTCCTGAAGAAATTCGATAAATGAAATGCAGAAACTAGGCTGCCGAAATAAAAATTTTAAAAACAAACAAAAAAACTTAGCTTTTTGAAAGACGGTATTCGCAATGCAGGCGTGGCGTGAAAAGCCTACCTACGCCTCTCGAGCAAACTGGCTCCTCTTGGGCTCCTCTTGTGTTGGCGCAGCAGTCTCCGCTCGTCCAGGAAATTGGACAAAATCTCCGCTTGGCTACAGAGATAACAATCTCTAAGGTACTACACAAAAATATTTAAGGGTAAAAAAAGAACATCCACAAGGATAAAATTTGTTCTCTCTTTCTTTTTTTTCTTTTTAAAATTTGGTCGTATATATATATTTTTTCTCTATGTGTTAGCCAGATAAATTTTTCAGAACACCAGTCAATTGGCATCTTTGTTTTCAAAAAGAAACTAGTGTGATCGCGCCCGAGACACACAGAAGCTTTGTCAAATCGCTGCCTTCGTGGTATGCGGCTAGAATACTTTCTAGAGGAAAGCGGTAGTCGCCAAGTAATCATTGCCAGCTTTTCAGAACGCCGATATCCTTCAACCCACCTCTTTTTGAAAGAAGCTGCCCCTAGTGGAAGACTTAGTTCCGAGCATTCCTCGCCAGGAAACGCGAGGAAACAAGAGGGCATGATTAGGAAGGGGAGCGGATAAGCTTTTTTTGTTCGAAGTTGCGAGCGAAAGAGAGGTCACCATGGGCGCAAAAGGCGATGTTTTGGGAGCGCAAGCTATATGTCACTGTAGCTCAATGGAGCCAACAAAATTTAGCTTCTTGAACCACTCTTGAGACGTCTTCACCGAAAGGTTCAGTGACATACGTTTTGGCCGCTGCATAACTTGGTCCCATTAGCCTCGTTCCGTTGGCTGCTTCCGGACCAGGGTGTAAGATAGACAGGTGGGGAAACGGCCCATAGAAGCCTACCGCAGCGCCGTGACCGGATTGTGTACTCGTCTGCTTGCGGGTTCCGCCGATTTGCGACAGATGGCGCTGCGGCGAGAAGAAAAACATCGGAATCGGAGTTGCATGGAACTCTGATGGGACAGTGCGCAAAATAAACCGAGAGCACGACAGTCCTCCATTGAAAATACACGAGAAACCATCTCCGTCAGTTTAGCCGGTCGCTACCGGTCGCCCAGCCGGAGTGAGAGTTCGCGGTGCTCCACATAGATGGCGCCACGGAAAAAGAGAGAAAACCGAGAGGGACACAATCCGGTCTAGCTCATTTGGCTCTCGTTTCCCCACCCGTCCTATCTTACACCCTGGTCTGGACTAAAGCTGAAACCAAGTAAACGCTCCAAGTCATTAATTGCACTCATTCCACATACCTTCAAAATTTGCCTGATCTTTTCGCCATGCAAAAAGTCCCACTTACAAAAAGAAAAAAAATGGCGCCCATGCCTTTTGTTCAAAGTAAAAAAAACTGCCTCAGAAAGAAAAAGAACCGCTGTAAACGTTAGTATATAAATAAATAGTAACCGCAAAAATAACGTGTGTTACTTCGTTATCAGTAACGGGGTAACGGTAATGCGCTCTTTTTATTTTGAGGTAACTTGGGTCGTTGACGTTCCTTTATTTTGCAAGTAACGAGTAACGTATGTCGTTACTTCTTTTTGGTTACGTCTACAGCACTGATGTACAGATACTTTTTTACCACGCTATTATTCATTCTAAGTTGGGCAACATACTTGCCAAATTTAAATTGAAGATATTCTTCAACATTGAAGTTTGTCAAATCTGGATCTCGTTGAGTCAAATTTGCTGCTGAATCACGATTTGTCGCAGATTGACCACGGCACTTTTCGTAATTCATAAACAGACAATTTACTTTAATTTAATTTAATTAAAAGTTGTTTATCAATTGTTTTTCGCATCCTAATTTGTGTTCTGCTATTTCTTGTTTTTGGGGGGGAGGGGTGGCATACTGGTTTCAGACTGACGCGCCGACTGTACTCCGATGGCTAACGGAGTGTGAGGGCGAATAGTGGAAACCAGAGCCGTGTATAGAGAGGGTTTGGTTGATGGGAGGAGCGGGCAGAGCCAGGGCGTGCACGAGACGCGGATAGAAGGTTTGACCTGCTCTCTTGCACGCCCAACATCTCGCTCTAAGTCGAAAATAATCCCCCTAGCAGTGGTAGCGGGAAACACTTTTAATGCGGAGGGCAAGTTCGTCTGCTTCTTACAGCAGGGGCAACGTTACTAGATTACCTCAGTTGTGGAACTCCCGCGGAGGGGGTACCCCCCTCACTCACTTCAATCCGCCTGTCGTCGTTCGAAGCGCCATCTATATTTTCGTTTCATAACTGTGCGTTCCAAAGAGCACAGCTGAAGCGCCAAATGGCGATCACAACGCCGCCATTTCTCCCGCAGCGGTCACTCGAGGAACTGCACGTGACATCTATTTTGGCTTCAATCGGCCATTTCGGAGCCGAAACAGATACGGTGGAAAGGGTTACAGGGTGCCACCCCCGTCTCCCCAGCGGACGCGCCGCGAAATATCACCGAAGTTAAGATGCGCCTAGGTCGGGACGCGCTACCTGAAATCACCGCTGAGGCATGGTTGTATAAAAACAATATTAATTGTGCTGCAAAACCTTGCAAACTAAAAATTTTAGAAAACATCACGCGCCCCTCATTTTGTACTAAACTCCAATAAAAGTTACTACAAAAAGAGTTTTTTTCCGTTGGTTTTTACGTTTCTAGTAACGTTGAAACGAACGTATCCCGATTCAGTTACCAAAGCAGCCGTCCGGCGGCGCGTCGAGCGACGCCGGGCGAGTCGTGGTGAGTGAGGGGGGTACTGTTCGTGCATGCAGCGTCTATGAGCAGTTCCGTAACTGAGTTAATCTAATAACGTTGGCAGGGGGTAGCGGTGACGTCAGAACGCCGAGCCCTGATTGGCTGATCGCGACCCCCTATCTGAGCGTCGTCTGCTCCTTTGCAACGTCGTCTGCTCGCAACGTCGTCTGCGTCTGTCTTACCTTTCCTGCGACTTTCGGAAGTGCAGGTCTTTACGAGCGAGCTCGACTTCGCCTTTCAGAGAGGGCAGACGAAATAACTCGAGCGGTACGTTGTTTTTGTCTAACAACTAGCAGACGCGCATCAAGGAGAGAAGTCAAAGGACTCACTGGCGAGGTGTCCCGAGGCGCCGAGGTTTGTTTGCTAAGAACCGAGAGTGAGGGTGGTTAGTGTCCGCAAGTTCCCTCCCAAATACTTTTTCCCTCCTTTCGTGTGCGGCGAGACTCCTCACTCTTTAACGGCGTCGGCGGGTTGGCGCGGTTGGCGCAGTTAACGTCGTCTGCTTTACGTCTGCTAGTCAAAGCGATGGCTGCTTTACCTTTCCTGCGTCTGTCGGAGATTCACCGCTTTTTCACCGGCGAGAACGCGGCCTTCGAAAAAGATTTGTGTTTGTCCTTTGTCCCTCTTGTTCCCCTTCTCCAGGGATTATTTTCGTCATTCTTGTCCAGCTCGCTTGCACCTTTGCATTTAATTGCATTATAACAATAATTACTTCTTGGTGTCAACGAGTCTACGACATAACTTCCGCGATACGTTCGACGCCGCTCGGGTAGCTCGATCGATCTTGCTCGGATTCTCTTCCACAGATTAGCACAGGTTTTCAAACTTTTGCCACTTGGGTTTACGCCACACATACATACCCCAATACGCTAACTGACAACAGCCTTTTAGTCGAGCGAGAAAGTTGTGACAACAAGCAGCGATCGAGCACTTTTGGGCTATGATGTGCTCACAGTACCGATCGCACAGCCGCATTTGTTTATTTACAGTCACTACATCGGCTGTCATCTGTCTTTAGCTGATTATCTTTGAACAACTCATTAAACGCGAGGTACCATTCACGAAACTCGTGCAACTAAACGTTTTAACATAGCGATGAACATGGTGTTTACTTCTTACCTGAGCGAGCGACCTGCCGCGGCATGCTGCTCTTGGGGCGTTGCAGCCACTGCTGTGGAAGGTCCGTCTTGGACAGTCCATTTAGAGCCGCGTAAAGTGCGGTAGCCACCATGTGGCTGCACTTTGCGGCCCCGCGAGGGCACTCACAGTGACTCTCTAAAATGTCACCTTTATCGGAGAGCGTCATCTTTACCGCGTAGCTACAATTCTTAAACGACGCCTGGACATTCGCAACTAGAGTGAAATCCTTCACCTCAAAAGAAAGGACGTATCCTTCAAGGTATTTCCTTTCGCCTTTTTCGAAGGCCGCGTTCTCGCCGGTGAAAAAGCGGTGAATCTCCGACAGACGCAGGAAAGGTAAAGCAGCCATCGCTTTGACTAGCAGACGTAAAGCAGACGACGTTAACTGCGCCAACCGCGCCAACCCGCCGACGCCGTTAAAGAGTGAGGAGTCTCGCCGCACACGAAAGGAGGGAAAAAGTATTTGGGAGGGAACTTGCGGACACTAACCACCCTCACTCTCGGTTCTTAGCAAACAAACCTCGGCGCCTCGGGACACCTCGCCAGTGAGTCCTTTGACTTCTCTCCTTGATGCGCGTCTGCTAGTTGTTAGACAAAAACAACGTACCGCTCGAGTTATTTCGTCTGCCCTCTCTGAAAGGCGAAGTCGAGCTCGCTCGTAAAGACCTGCACTTCCGAAAGTCGCAGGAAAGGTAAGACAGACGCAGACGACGTTGCGAGCAGACGACGTTGCAAAGGAGCAGACGACGCTCAGATAGGGGGTCGCGATCAGCCAATCAGGGCTCGGCGTTCTGACGTCACCGGTACCCCTGCGCAAGAAGCAGACGAACTTGCCCTCCGCATAAGTTCGTAACAGTTAAATGGAGTAATACCCCATTAACATGACTAGCATAAAAGTACCTTGTAACACGTCCCTTTGCAATCGGCGAATCAGCCCGCGCTGACGGACCGCGAGCACATGCCACGCGCGGAGGAGCGCGAACTGCTTCGCCGCGGAGAGTAAAGGTCCCTTAGCTAACGGGACCTTTATGATCGTGTGAATGGGGTATTATACCCCATTCACGCGATCATAAATATCCCTTTAGCTAAGGGACCTTTATTCTCTGCAGCGGCGAGTCAGTTCACGATCCTTAACGCGTGGCGTGTGCTCCCGAGCCAAGACCGCGGCCTGATTCGCCGATTGCAAAGGGACCTATGTTACAAGGTACCTTTATGCTGACCGTGTGAAGGGGGTATCACTCTTCCTGTTGGAAAATATAGTGCATGTGATGTTTCGATTAGGATCATTCAAAAAGATGTAAAAATCGAATGTGCCGCTCCAACTCTGTTTTTCTTGGTCGGAGTTTGACCGATCGGACGGTATTTTCCTGTCCCTCGGCGCCTGGCGTAAGGATCACCTCGGTCGTTCTCCTAGATTTTGATTTTGCATGTTCGAGATCAAAAATCCTGTGCACCATATTTTCAGTCACAGAGAGTTACTCTGACGCACTTATTAATTTTGTTTCTCGCGACCACCCCCAGGATATTATTCACAACCTCTGGCTGGCCACATTCGAATCTGTGAGGACGGCCTGGAACCATACCTCGGCATTCTCACTCATGAGTGCGATCACTCACGATCACTCACGCTCACCGTCAGATTTGAGATGATCGTGAGTGAGGCTGCGAGTCTCGAAAAATTGTGAGTGTGAGTGTGAGTGAGTTCTGGGAACTGATGAGTGTGAGCGTGAGTGTGAATGTGAGTCCTGAGAAGTCTTGAGCGTGAGTCTCATTGTGTGTGTGATTGTGAGTTCTGCGAACTCATGGGTGTGAAGGTGAGTCCTGCGAACGCATGAGCGTGAGTGTGATCGTGACTTCTGAGAACTCTTGATTGCGAGTTTGAGTCCTGAGAGCTCATGAGTTTGAGTGTGAGTTCTGAAAACTGATGAGCGTGATGACCTGTGTGAGTGTGAGGACCGCAAGGAGCTGTGAGATTGAGGACTGTCAGGACCTGTGTGAGTGTGAGGACCGTAAGGAGCTGTGAGATTGAGGACCGTCAGGACCTGTGAGTGTGATGAGCAGGATGACCTGTAAATGTGAGGACCGTGAGGAGCTGTGAGTGTGATGAGCATGATGGCCTGTGAGTGTGAGGGCCGTGAGGACCGTGATGAGACCTGTGAGTGTGATGAGCGTGATGACCTGTGAGTGAAACCTGTGAGTGTGAGGACAAGTCTGGGAGCGTGAGGACCGTGAGGACCTGTGAGTGTGATGACCTGTGAGTTTGAGGGTTCCTGATGACCTGTGAAGGTGACGACGTGCCAGTGTGAAGAGCGTGACGACCTGTTAGTCTGATGACCTGTGAGTCTGATGATTCGTGATGACCTCTGAGCGTGATGACCGGGATGATCTGTGATCGTGACGACCGTGATAACGACGGCGAGTGAGTTTTTGGTTATTTGTTGAACCGTGAGGGTGAGTCCGGGTGATGACCCTGTTTTGAATAAATCGTGATCGTGAGTGGGCGTGAGTTCTGATTGAGGAAAAAGAGGTGATCGTGAGCTTGAGTGAGGACAGCTTAAAATGCCGAACTGTGCCCGGAACAAGCCCAGCCAGCTCTCGGCCAATGGCGCCTCCTCATTTGCCTCCTATGCTTCCCAATGAATGGCCAAACTCTCTCTCTATATACGGCTCTTATGAAAACTAGTGACAGAAGTTTGGAAAATTTGTAGCTTCTCGTGCAGTAAAGGGGACAAAAAAACGCTGGTCCCTAAGCACTGCAGTATTGCCCGATTCAACGGGAAGAGCCACAAATAATCATTAATCGTCACCGACATTACCACGGGACCGACGCCTGTCTTGGGATGTTTATACATGAACCGCGTCATATCACGTCCGTTCCCTTCTGGGTTTTAGTGTGAGCACATGAGGAGTCCACGCAAAGTTATGACACCTCCCTAAGAAAAAGAATACAATACTCGCCGTATCGAAGGAGAGTGGGAACGCGTGCGCTCAGTAAGTTAACGCTGTCCCATCTTCGCACAGTGTGCCGAAAAGCTGATGATTTTTCTTTTATTACACTTGGAGATAATAATCTGAGGCACTTAAAAAAAGAGAGAAGTGCGTGTCAACGACTTTGCTTCGGCTCCCAAGGTGCGCGAGAGAACCACTTTCTTAGAAATCTGGAACATCCTCTTTCCGGCGAAGCACATAGGAGGGCCACTCGCTGCGACGTACGCAGTTAGCTCTGTGAGTGACGAGGCTGTAAATATGTTTCGAGCCAGAAAAACAGACTGCGCAGGGGCACTAAGCAAGACCGGGCACCATGCTCAGTGCCATGGTGCAGACCAGATTTTTTGTGTTGTATTGTTTTTTTCTAAAAAAGCTTCAGCTTTTTTATCAACATTCGACCCTCTGCGCCGTCATTGGGTGCGTACCAAGAGAAAAAGGAAAGACAGATCACCCTAACGATGTGCTTCCCTTCATCGCGCTTTCCCGCAGTGGTCCTGCCCGGCCGCCCCGGGCATGCAGCCGCTCTGGTGGCCGATGGGGCCCAGCCCGCGCCCGCATGCCTGAGCCCTGATGGGCCCGCCACGCCGCCTGCTCTGCGCCTGCGTCCTGCTCCTGGCCGCCCCGACCGAGCCGGCTACTGCGGGCCTGGGAGCCGCGCCCAGGGCTCGCGGGGGCCCCACGTCCTCGGCGCCTGGCGGCGCGGTGCTCTGGTCCGAGCCCGTGCTGCGCCTGGTCCGGCAGCGGCGCAACGCGTCGGCCGCGCTCCAGCTCATCGAAGAGTCGCAGTCCTGGACGCCGTCGACGTGCACGAGGGCGTCGCTGGCCCCGCTCGGGGTGCGGCCGGGCAACCGGACCACGGCCGTGTTCGAGCGGCAAGTGCAGGCGGCCGTGCGTACGGCCAACCTGCTCACGTCGCTCTCCGAGCGCATCCAGAACGACACGGAGCTGGTGTACGGCGAGGACCTGTATTACACGCTGTCGCGCATGAACGTGCTCAGTGAGGACGGACTCGTGGGCAGCGGCGTGCTCGTGCTCCAGCGGCATCGGGACGCCCCCAGCGCGCTCAGCGTCTTCGCGTACCGACAGCGGGGCGGCGGCATCGCCTTCCATCGCAACTACAGCTACGACGGGGACTCCCTGGACCAGTGCCTCTGGTTCTCGCGGCTCGCCGCGGCTAACTACACCGAGTGGCTGCTGCGGCGCTACGGCACCTCGGTGCTGGACGTGGCCAGCGGGCTCGAGCTGGCCGCCAGGGACGGGCTCTGGACGGCGCCGTACTACGACTGCGCCGTCACCGACGCCTGGGTGGCCACCTTCGCCGTGCCCTTCCTGGGCTTCCGCCAGAACAACTCTCTCCTCTTCAGGTGGGCCTCGCTCCTCTCACGGATGAGTGCCAGGTCCCGGGCCTTTCGGAAAGAGCGCCTCGGATACGTGGCTTGCACGGGACGTCATTGTATCGCGTGTGTGCTCATTCTTGCTTGTTCTTCCCGAGAAACAACAAACTCGGTGATGCGAAGAGTGCATCCTGCAGAAGGTACTTTCGCGCAAAGCAGTGAGGCCGCCGCACTGCCGTCTGTGCCGTCACTAGAATCCATGTATTAGCATTAACACATTCTTTTAGGACACGCGACAGTCCGTCAGTGAGGCATGAGGTACGGTTTTCGGTCTTCTGTCGTTCCCGCATAAAACTATCGATAACTATTCTGCATTCTCACTATTGTGACTTTGCGCCATTGCGATGTTCAGGAGGCGAAGCTTATGCCACCAACGTCAATACTACATCCTCGCTCGGCGGCTTGAGAATGTGAGCAATCATCTGCGCAGATTAAAGGCATTACTTGTGGCAGCGAAGCTCGGCCCACGGCGATCGCACCTTTGATTTCCAGTATCCCCGCGTTTTCCTCCCGTGCCACGAAGCTCCGTCGAGCCTCTAATTATACCTCTTAGCGACGACTTACTCCCGAAAAGAATCTTCACTTCTGCGATTTTGATCGGTATACGTTGCACACCGCGGAACCAAATACTTCCAGTCACCGCTGCCCAACTGGCGTGCACGACAGGCAGGTCTCTAAGACGCAGTGCATGTATTTCATCTCCGTTTCAGTAAAAAATGCTGTCGTCCCTTCAACTGTGTTTTTTTTTCCATGTAATCGCTTGTACAATTACCTGTCATTTCCAGCGTTTAATTAGCTGACACCACTGCAAACAAACATCATCATTTAGTTTTCATTTTTTTTTTAATTCTTCAGAATGCTTTAGTTACAGGCATAGCCCTAGAGCACGAGAGCGGAAAGTACCGGCCTCATTTTTTGACGGCAACAAATTATGTGTGTTCGCAGCGTAAGTATTGCCGTAGTCCATTATACTTCCCACGAGGTAGCAGGGTATACCGCATAAATGCCGCCTCGGTGGCTCCGAGGTGAGAGCGCCGGCCTACGGATCCCCAGTGGCGGGTTCGAATCCCGGCCGAGGTGCCCGCAATCTGACGGAGGCTTATTGCGGAGAAGGCGCCGTGCAACCGAGCTTTCGCGAAAGCTCGGTTACACGGCGCCTTCTCGACGTTCTTGGACGCGCAACCGCGGTTGCACGTGAAAAAGATCCCCAGGTGGTCCAAATTAATCCTCAGTCCTCCGCTGGGGCGTGCCAGATGCCCGTCGTTGCATGGTTTAACACGTAAAACCCCCAAATTTGACTTTTGACCGCATAAATGCTCTACTTACCCGCTTAGCCAGACTCCCATGTTGGAGGAACAATCCCAGCGCAGACGAACGGCTAAGTTGGCAATTAGCAAGCGCGTAAAATCTCCTCCCTAACTCGGCTTGCTCCCCTCCCCCGTCTATTTAGCGACAGTCTCTTCCGCGACATTCATACCTAGCCCAGTGCACGAATCTATGACAGTCAAGGAAGCCTCACCTATCACACTAAGCGTTCGGCGGCGCATGCGTGAAGCCGCCATAACTTTAGTTCACAGGAGGCAGACGGCCGTGCATGCGAGGGCTCGTGCCGTCTCGTGCTCTCCACGCGGGGAACTACAGCGGGATTGTCGCACGTGCAGAAAGACTAAAGTTTCCTCGATTCATTGCGGCAGCGGTGGCGTAATCAAACTGGTTGATGAGATTTGTCCATTGTAACCTTGACCATGGTACTTTAATAAACGTTTATACTCTTTCTCTCTCGCGTCGCTGCTTTCAGCGTGAGAAAGTAAATGGCATAGAGAAAGCACATTTTGTCTAAACCTGTCACAAGGTCTCATAGCGTATTCTAAGTGTAAAACGAGTTTATATATATATAGCCCAGATATTTTGCATTTAGTGGGAATTTAACATGTCTGACCTATAATCAATGGGAGAAAAACCATAGCAATACTGAATAAAGCCTTAGCGGTCATATTTTAGCTGCAAGTCTGAAGGTTAGTCATTACTGGTGGCATAATCAATATTGTAAAATGTTTGAAAATGTTTACTTCGACACAACCATTCTTCCTTTCTTTTTTATCTTTTTTTTTTATTTCTAGAAACTTACCCGAAGAACCGTTATGAGGAATACACCCTTTCCGGAATTCAGTCTGGCCACTTTGATCACTATCATCATCTGAAAAATGGCATAGGCGACACTGATATACTAATGGCGGCTTTCTGTTTACTGATGATGGAAGACGTTGAATATGCTCATAAGCAGATGATTCGAGGCTTATACATTGTAGATGTTAGCGCGACGTGAATCAGGAATTGGATGCAAGAGCAGCTGCATAAAGCGCTCATTTCCAACTCGGGCCCAGTCAATCTGTTAGTAGCACACGCTCGGCTTCAAAGCCCCTTGATGTATAGAACTTTATCAAGAAGTCTATGTGAGTTGGCGCTTCGTTCTGACTGGTTGAATCTTTTTCGTCATCGGCACTGACCGATCGAAAAAGAACTGTACAGTGAAGCGCACAGTCTCGTTTACCGTTGACTTGCAAAAGTGACGGTGCCCATGAAATACTGTAGACCGCAGGTTCATTGCCGCCATTAGTACGGTAAAAGTTAAACTGCCATTTGAGTTACCAGATGGCACTGAATTCCGGAAAATGTCTATACCCACGAAAACTTTGGCGTTACTTGTCTCTGTCACGTACAGTAGTTAATAAAATAAAAATACAAAATTTGGTCATCATAGACAACCCAGAGATCGTATGTACCGAGTTGAACCGATATTTGCAGTCCGTACTAGGCGCGAAAACGCTGCATCCTGCCTATCAACGTGTGGTGTTAAGGACCTCGTGTCGTAGAAAAGCCGGCGTCGGCGGCGTTGTGACGAGAAAATCCTGATTGGTCGATAGGGTCATGACGTCACAGCACATGACCTCGCGCGGGAACGCGTGAAATGAAATTGTTATAAGACACCTCGCATGTATAGCGACAATAAAGGTCGCCGCATGTCTCAAATAATTTCACTTATTTATACAGTCATTCTTTTGCCTTGAAGAAATATTTGAAGAGTTTTAGGCGGGATTCTAACCCACGACCCTTTGGTTGCGGACCCAGACCAACACCACCTAGAACACAAGGCCTGCGCATGACGTTTTGTTAGTAGATCCCCGACCCGCCCCAAGCGGCAAACACCCTGGTAGCTTGACGAGAGTAGGGGGCCCCGCCGAAGCGCGGGCGAAAAGTGATCGCAGCGCCCCTGGCGAGCTTGACGCGCTCCGCCAGCAGACGAATGGACCCTTTCCGAGAAGCGTTCATGCGCACGCGCGAGCGCCCGATGCCAAGCGGCGGAAGTGTGCACGAAAAATCGAGGAAATTCGGAAGGAGGGCCGTGGATCAGCGAAGTAGAAAAACGTAATTGCAGCATACATATAATTGTATGCTACGCAAAAAGAAAGCGGACGGAAAGAATAACACGACGTCATAAGTGGACGCCACGGATGCCCCACTTGGACGGCGCGTTGGGCACGCCCCGCTGCTCAGAGTAAATCGACTAGAAACTGGCGGAAGCGTAGCTCCCATTATCGACCGGTAGCGCAGGTAGGGTCCCTTCCTCGATTTTTAGTTCGTGCAGCCACCGCCTGGTGCCGCGTCGGTATGTGAAAAAGGTCCATTCTCC
The DNA here is from genome assembly GCA_037355805.1 of Ixodes ricinus. Taxonomy (NCBI): domain Eukaryota; kingdom Metazoa; phylum Arthropoda; class Arachnida; order Ixodida; family Ixodidae; genus Ixodes; species Ixodes ricinus. Next base: position 46,567 of record JAZHYW010005923.1, read on the forward strand.
GCAACGCTTTGGTTTTGCCTATTTCCGTGCGAGGTTACCAATGAAAAAAAATTGTCACGGGTGTTCGCTGCTTTGAATGTTAAAAAAAGGTGCCACCTCATAAGTGAAGGACATTTTCTTCGCGTGGGAAAGATGTTAGAGCTTTCAGATTGCAATTTCGGGGCTCTCCGGAAGAAAACACTCTGTCACAACTTATGTAAGCGAGACAAAACAAGATTGTACCTTCGCATTGTCTTTTGAAAAAAGGGCAATGTACAAACATTTTAGAATGGAGCTACGTTTCAACTTTACTGTTCTTATCAATCAATTCCTTTCGTTGTTGCAGTTCCCACTTCTCATTAATGTCTTGCTTATAACCGTTTTGTCGAATAGGCGAATAGGATGAAGCAAAAGGCAATTTCGAACCACGTACGTCATTGCAATGTCAGTATGCCCTGGAAGAAGTCGATTGTGCACATGCAAATCTGACGCTATTACTGAAATTAATAAAAGCGGAGTTACAAGAAAAGCAGCCTCTTGCGCGTCCAAAAGAAAAGGAAAAAAAAACGGGGAGAGCGTCGTAGAGCAAAAAAAAAAAAAAGTGATTTCGGTCACGCAATATACGGAACACAAATTCCGATTGTCAGAGCCCGGGCGACTAACGACTAACGTCTTCGTCGCCGTGTACGATAAAAGTCGGCACCCTTTGGACCCGCCGTCAGCAACTCTTCATTTTTCAAAGTCTACTTTCTTTTTATATTTAAGGAGCTACGACGTCGCGTCCTTTCTTCCTCCTGCTTTTTTTTTGTGTATTTGTTTTGTTTACTTGACGGTCGAACCATCGCGCATTTTGATTTGCCTTCTTTGTACCTACCTTTTGCTCTCTTTTCTTCGCTTCTGCGTTTACAACCGCCAGTCCGTCTGCTACGCTGTGCCCGGACATTTTGAGGGCCGTCTGCAACTTTGTTGTTGTTTTCTTCTACTGTCGTCTGCGATAACCTCATATTTCCCCCTTCGTTTGAGTTTCTAATCCGAAATCTTCATTCGTGCTTTTTGGTATTTATTAAATATATTAAAAGTGCAAGCTCGTTATACATTTATATTCGAATTTTATTTGTCCACGCCGGAACGTCTGCTATGGGTCATCGTTTGTTGATCAACCGGCCGCCTTGGGGCATACACCAGCGCATACTTGGAGATAGCAGACATGTCATGTGCTGCCTACCACTGCAAAAATAAGTTAGAAAATCCTTCTTCCGTTTCCCGAAGACCGAACAAACGTGAGTAATTAGGTTGCTGCAGCATTCAAACTAAACTAAAACAAACAACTGCAAAAAAAAAAGTTAAGCTCCTTTTTTTATGCTGTTGCTTTCCATCTTTTTTTTTCTTTTTTTTTCTCTATAAGCGTTGCAATATTATTTTCGTAGAAGGAGCTTTTTGTTGGGTGATTTGTATTTTTCTGTCGTCTGCTAACTTTTTGTTTTATTCGCCGTTGTTCGCTGTTTGTTCCCCCATTTCTCTTTATTTTCGTCTGAGAAGGGGACCCCATCTTTCCTGCAAAGTTCGGAAAACGTTTGCACGGTCATTTTCTTGTTACTTCTTTTGTTTTTGTTGTGCTGCAGCGGCTGGTTCGCTTGCTCTGGTAATCTTAACATGTTGTTTGCGCACGTTTTAGTGATCACCTATTTAGGTAAGGAACTGTGACAACGCAGTCTGCAACGGATCAACCGTAACCTCTTACGACGTAGTTCAAGCAGCTAAACGTCTTTCTTCCGCTTCCCAGACGCGCTCCAAACTCGTGTGATCCTCTGAGTGGCGTTTGAGACCGCTATATAGACTGCTCTATCTCTGTTTATGCGTGCTTTGTTATTTGATTGTCGTTGCAGTTGCGATCAGTGGATTCCGCTTCGTAAGCGGACTGACCGTAATGAATTGTTTCAGCAGTTGGGGTAACAAAACGGGGCTCGCAAAGCGTCTGCTTACGTAGACTCCGAGTCCTTTATCGGCGTTCGCCGCCGCTCCCGTGGGTTTTCGGAGGAATTACGCCGCATTTACTGGCGGCCACAGCTACGTGCGCGACTGCTTAGCGCGAGCTAATAACGAGCTACCACAGTTCATTTGCAACGTGCATGCGACACCATCAAGATTGCCGGACTTCGCAATGTGAGCTCGTTCTGAGCACGACCACTGAAGTAGTTGATGGAGCAGACGATGTAGCAGACGACGGTGCTCATCCGGGCTACCTAGGGGGCGCTGAGGGGATCTACTAGTGATGACGTTTAGAGGAGGAAACGCGCAGGCCTTGTGTTCTAGGTGGTATTGCCCAGACACGCTAGTGACTAGGCCATGTCCGTCAATTTGTTTTTCTTTATTGGGCCATATGTCCGCCAACTTCCTGCTCACTGGCAGGAAGAGCATAAGAAGCGAATGAGAAGGCGATGCGAACGGGGCCCTATAATGCGATCGCGTTCCATTCTTAAACGCAAAGCTTAGGCGTCCTTCAAGTTTTTATCCTCAATTTATAATGCACCTGTCATGTCCGATTTATCTGTGTCTGCCCAAGGTATTTTTGATATGTTGCTTAACCTAGGCAACAAAAAGGCATCTGGGCCTAGTGAAATTCCAGCTGCATTAATGCAGAAGTACACCGAGTGGATTTCAACGTTCTCAAGTGTCATATTTAAGTCCTCCTTGCAGGATAAGATTGTTCCGATTGACTTGCTCCCATGCACGCGTGGCACCAATTCATAAGGAACGTGATAAGCTCTGCCTTTCAAACTGCCGACCGATATCCTTAACAGGCATATCTTCTAAACTCTTCGAACACATAGTGAACAAGCGCATTACCGCTTACCTTGAAAGCAATAAAGTTTTCATCGATTTCTAGCATGGTTTCTGACGCGGTCGCTCCACAATTACCCAGCTTATCTTGAATGTGCATGATTTGGCCGACGTTATTAATCATAAAGGACAAGCCGATGCGGTCTTTATCGATTTTCCAAAGGCCTTGGATACTCATGACGCATTACTTTTGAAGCAAGGAGCAGCCGGAATTCATGACGATTTAACACACTGGATAATGCCTTATTTAAGCTACAGAAATCAATATGTTCAGATTGACGGTACTCGTTCACCCCACCTGGATTTCTCTAAGGCGAAAGCATTAACTCTCCCATGGAACGAAGCCGGCGTTGTCTGTAACCGTCTGTAGCAGCGAAACGGCAGTTAAATTCCCATTGGCCACAAGCAAAACAATGCACATGCTTCGTCACAGAAGCCGGCGGGGTGCTCAAGGTCAAATTTGACGCGCCTCAGGAATAAAACACAAAGAAAAGCACAGCAACGCAGATGCATCGTCACGGAAGCCAGGGAGCCGGCGGGGTTCGCCGCGCCTGCGCAGTGAGGTAGCGTAATGTCACAGCCGGAGCGCCGTGTGAAAAAAAATAAAGACATATCTTTCATCTTTTATATTTTTGATCATCGGCTATAACAGAAAAGTGACCTATTTGCAGACACAAGTTATAAGACCCCAAAAGTATAATTCATACACAGATTCATTTGTGGAAAAAATTAATTGAATTTCTCTAAGGGACAATGTACTGAATTCCAATTTTTATCTTTAAGTAGGATAAGTATTTTTGGGATAGTGTGTTCAAGCATTTGTGTGCCATCGATCGTTCTTGCAGTGACCACCTCCCAACATTCCGCACGACGAATAGAACACGCGTGAATATTTTTAGAGAGCTGTCCAAGGCTTATCAAAAAGCTTGTACACCTAATTTGTACTAGTTTTAGATAGTGAAAATATATAGCTAAATAGCGCATGTATACTGATAACCAGAAACTTCTTAAATAAACTAGCTGTGTGGAAATTAAATGGAACGTCTTCTATAGCACTTAACGCTTTTTTTCCAACAAGTGTATTTTTTTCTAGATTCGTCGACGTTGTTGTACACCAGACTAAATTACAATAATTTATGTAAGAGTAAAATAACGAATTGTATATTAATAACTTCACCTTTGCTGGTAACACATACCGGTGACGGTTTATCACACCTACTACTTGTGACAGCTTAGAAATAAAGTAGCTGACATGACTATCCTATGACATATTCTCGGTAAAAGTGACACCTAAAAGCTTGAAAGATATTACAATCTCTATTTGGATGAGCTCACAACTACATATCTTGAAATTGTGACTAACTTATGTTTTGGGCGAAAAAGAACTGCTTTTGCTTTTTTGACGTTGATTTGTAGTTAATTAATACGACTCCAAATTTCTACTGCAGATAACGTATGATTGGCCGAGTCAAATAGCACATCGACATTTTCAGCAGAAAAAAAGTAAACTAGTTTCGTCGGCATAGTTGATAAATGTTGCATCATAATAATATTCACAATATTATTCATATAAAAATTGAAAAGAAAAGGACCTATTATACTTCCTTGTGGAACACCATAAAGAATACGTTTTGAACTTGACGAAGATCCATCAATATAAACAAATTGCATTCGATGCTCACTGTAAGACTTCCCTAACTGCAAAGCATGCCCTCGAATACCACATGTATCCAATTTTGCTAGTAAAATTGATTGAGGCAATCAGAACCCTTTGTGAAGTCTATGAATACTTCAAGAACAATTTTTTTTCTTTCGAGATTTTGCGAAATGAATTTTTTCTGTATGAGTAGGGCAGCCTCCGTAGATCTATGTTTTATAAAACCAAACTGCGAAGCAGTTATCATGTTATGCTTAGTTGAACAATTAGTTAGACGTGTATGAAGAACCTTTTTAAGTGCAATATAGAAATCGGTTTGTAATTACCCTTATTATTTGCACTCCCCTTTTTGTTTAGTACTGATACTGGCTATCTGCATTCGTGTAGGAAAAACACCAGTAACCAGAGAAAAATTAAAGATATGCGTTAGCACTGACGCGAATAAAGGAACAACATACTTAACAGTCATTATTTGTACGCCATCCACGTCACAAGCTCCACTATTCTTAAGTTGTAAAACTACATTAATGACGTCGGGTTCTACAACCGGATCTAAAAAAAACGAGTTGCTGTTTCTATCATCATCAAAAACACAAGACTTCGCAGTATCCATCCAGCTTGCAATATTCATGAAATGCTCGCTAAAAGCGTTCGCCAAAGAACACCCGGTTGGTTCAACGCCGTTACACACTATTTTAATAATTGAAATAGATGAACGATTTCGATTGGAAAGAAAGTTTAACTCCTTCAACGTGACGTCCGTACGCCCCTCTGCTGCCTTGAACACCCTAAAGTAATAGCGTTTTCTAAGACGCCGTAATTTTTTTGTTCAGACGATGCGGTAAAAAAAATTTTTGAGGTCTTTCTCGTATCTTGATTTAGCAAATATCGGCTGTACCAAACATTTTTGGTGTGAATCTTGGATAATAAATCAAGCGTTTTCCAAGGTTTTCTTACGCGTTTTGTTGTTTTAATTGATTTCAAAGGGAAGTATCTTTTGTAAAAATCGAGAAATAAATCCATGAAAGCGTTATAAGCCCCATCGGGTGTACCTTCATTTAGTACGCTGGTCCAGTTTGTATTTGTAACAGTAACTCTGAAACTATCGAGTCTATCTATAATTATTCTCGGAAGCAATGTTCGTTGCTTTCTTTTAACTTTGTTTTTAATACTCTTAACGTAAATAAATATTGGGAGGTGGTCGCTCAGATTACAACCAATATGATACCAGCCTTTGAGCAATCCTTAGAGAGGTTTGTGATAAACAGATATATTAATGTTTCAGAGCGGCAAGTAATGCGTGTGGGTCTGGTTATAACATTTGCGCAGCTATTTGTGCGAATTATCAAGTCTAATATTCTTGCAATAGTGTTATCCGTACACATATCAATATTAAAGTCACCACCGCAAACAACATTATACTTTTGCTGATTAACAAATACCAAAAAAGATTCGAAGTTGAAAAAAGGCTTCAGGGCTACCGTTGGGGGGTCGATATACTAGTTCGTGGAAAGCGAACGGCATTCAAATTGAAGATCGTTGCACGGCCCTTTTAAGTTTTGACATACAGATTATAACGATTCCTCGTGCGTCTCAGCCGGCAGGGGTCTCATTGTCGGAGCTTTTATGCGTGTACTATACACGTATAATCGAACGCGGTGGAAGGGTCTAAATATGCCGATAACGCCACCTTTCTATGGAACATGAAAGAGATATAGTAAGGATCTTGAGTCCATGTGACGCATGGCAGCAAAAGCAAAGGAGTGGTTCTGCACGTGACACACGAAGCACAGATGTCTATGGCTCGCTGTCCTACAGGCCTCCTACATAGTACAGTTCGACTACGTTATGATGGCGTACGTCGAGTTAAACGCCCACTCACACAGTAGCGTTCAACCACATTTCGGTACGTTACGTTAATTATCATACGACCGCGGGTCACCGGGACACCCATGCTTCGTATGAAGCGTGGCAATCTCTGGCCGCCAACTTCAGGAGTAGCTTTTAACGCGACATAGAAAGCACGGATATCCCTGTGAAGGTCGGTCACACAGTACGGTTTCCTTACGTTGCGTTATGTTACAAAAGCTTACGTCGGATTAGGTCAAGAGGCACCGAGACATGTGTGCTTCGAATGAAGCGTGGCAACCGGTTCAAGGAAAAGATTAGGGAGTTTTAGAATAACGTACGCAATTTTATCGCTAAATATACCGCTTGCGTTAGCGCACTATACGCAAGAGAGTTTTAGAATAGCGTTTCTTCGCCGCGACGCAAAAGCCCAAGTATCTCGCGCTTGCGACGGCACCGAGAAAGTCACAATTTTTATTTCACACACGAAATGCTGTAACTTGAGAAAACTGTTTTGGTCGAGAGTAACATTTTGGATTTGTTTAAACATGAGAATGCGACGCGAGTGGTCGACCGATCGTGTCCGCCTGCGTTGCCTCGGCAAGAGAGGTCTCGTGTAGTGACCTTCGCTCGCCGTACCTTCGCCGAGAAATGTTCGCACGTCACAAGCATAAAGTTGCCGGTGATTGTTGCCCACACTACTGGATTTTCCAAACCGAGTGCAATGTCATCCCGTATTGAAACTCGCAGTCGCGAGGATGCCGCCGACGTCGCGCTCACGTCAACGCCTAAGCGGCCGCTGCCATGGTCCTGGGAGCCGCCATTTTCTAACTCTGCTCGTCTTGGCTTTAGCCAACTTCTCATTACGAATCCACCTTAGAGGAGCGCAAAGACCAGGGGGACAAAGGTGGGTGAGGAGGAGTGGCAAATCCTGTGTAGGCCGACATCTGAAGTCCCAAAGGAAAGATGGCAAAAGAGGGCGACAGAACACGAGAGAAAGAAACCAAAGTTGCTAGCTGAAAAACGACAGTCGCAATGATAATCGCGAAGACTGAAAACTTTCAGCAAAATAAACAGTGATAATTTAACGTTGGAAGCTAAACTCTGAACTGTTCTAACGCTTTTAAAAAAGCAATATTCTAATTACGCTGCATTAACTTCCCTTCTGTCGAAATCTTGAAAAACTGATGGTGACGCGGTTTCGTATTCCTGGGGTGCGCCCGTCAAAACCGTAGCGTAAAGTCGCCTCTCTGGTTTAGTTTTGCCTTGACGCAAGGCCGTACGCCTGCGCGTTATGTAAAAGAAAGCTTTTAAAGGAACGCGAATATATTTCCCCCGGTAAGTACGTGGATTGTTGAAGTTCATGAAACTGCTCTAATGATATAATTATATTCGTGACATTGAAGGCAGTTGGTAACCATGTGTGGGAACCCACAGGTCTGCCTCCATGATCCGCCGCTTGCGGCAGCCAGAATGCATGCGAAAATGGCGGACATTTTTCTCTAGGGTTAGTATATATGAACTCTATGGCAAATCTTCTTTGCGTACGCACACAATTTCCGAAAAATAGCATACGTTAGAATAGCGCACGCAAAGCGCAAAACGTGGTTAGCGTTCGGGGTATGCGCAGTGGCGACGACGCTATTCTTTGCGTACGCAAAGCTTTAGCTTGCGCTATTTTGAAACACCCTATTAGCACGGGGCATTCGAGGCGCTGATGTTCCAGTGACTTCAACGCAACGTAAAAAAACTCAAGGAAACGCTCCTGCGTGAATTGAGCTTTTAGGTCGCGTTCACACGGGTGCGGTTTTCTGCGTTACGTTATGTTACGTTACGACCTGTTACGGCCACTTACGTCGCGACTAACCGGGACATCCGAGCTACGAATGAAATGTGGCGACCGGTTCAAGGAGTAATTTTGCACACGACATACGAGACACGAATGTCCCGGTGACTCCTCACGTAACGTAAGAAATTGTAAGCAAACGCCTTTGTGGGAACCGACCTTTACTCGCTGTCGTATCCTACCGTAACGTAAGAAAACGTATACACTCCTATGTGAATGGGCACTTAGCGTTATTACAATCCGTTATGCACGTCATGATCAGCCAGCTGACCCTGTTGCAATGTTTGTACACCAGAGATTACCCTTTCCTTAGTGGCTTTCGTGTAACTGTTACCTTTGAAACAAAATAACTCTACTTATACCTCGCTTGATCCTAAACGCACCGGCAGGGGATCGTCTTTAACGCAGTCTGCTCAGAGGCGTTACGTTTTGACTTCAAACGGCCATTTAATGAGGCACTCGAAAAGTCGGTGGCTCTCGAGTGGCCCATCGGACGCCTCGACGTCAATCGGCAGCACCCCCGCCGCGCGCGGCTCGAGAAGAAGACAAAAAGGCGAAACCGAGCCCGCGAACAAGGAGGATCATCTTTCGGACCGGCTAGCGGTTGTTTGCCCAGCGCGCCGGGGTGTCACGTTCCCACAGCCCGGATCAGATCGTAGGGGGTCATTACAGGAGCGCAGTTATTAGCGCTGCCCGCGCGGGGATCTGGGCTATTAGGGGCCTACGATCCGCGAGCGATGTGCGACGCCGCGGGGCGCGGTCAAAGCGCCCACCGCGCTGCTCACGCCCCCCCCCCCTTCTCATATCGTGCCTCGGGAAAGAGGGACGACACTAAAGTCAAGTAGCAGTGCGAAGCTTTAAGTCACCGATGAGTAAAGAACACAATTCACATGCTGTGACTCTTTTTTTCTTTTTTTTTTTTTGTGTGTGTTTCTCGTTTTCGCGTTTATTATTCATGGTGAGAAGCTTCTGTTTTCCACACTATGGGCAGTGCACGTGCTACCCACGCGGCTATGTTTCAATTTGCATAGTGCATAGAAGCTTGACATTGCACGTGCTTACACCAGCAGAGGATGTGTAAGTATCCTCACTCTGGGTTGTGAAATAATTCCATCAGGCGGTGATGCCCAAAGTTCTCGGCGCGAATACAGATGCCGAAGAAAGCAAACTTAAACAAGTTCAGACTTGAACAAGGCACTTACCCGATTCTTCGATCTTACCACGCGATTCGTTTTGAAACTTCTGATAAATATCTTATTGCTCCGGTGTCACGCTGGCTTATACATCGTACGAAAGACAGTCTGGATATACAGATTCGAACGCGAGTCGCCGCGCGATCCGTGCTTCGAATGCCGCATGGCAATTAGGTTGAGGAGAAAGTTGTCACGCGGCATTGGAACCACGGATGTTGCGGTGACTCATGTTTGCAGCCTGTCTTTTGTATGATGTATGACCAGTGTGACTCCGGCTATACGGCGAGCAAGTGTCATGAAAGCGTTCTACCATAGCCTCCTATATACTGACAAAGCCTAGCAGATCGCCACGAGAAGCGGCCGCCGAAATGGAAAAGGTGGAGCGGCAGACGACGGATGAGAGGAGAGCCACGTGACTGGCGCCCCGCTGCGGCGAGACGCCGAAACACACTTCTCCCGACCGAACAAGTGCGTTCCAGGTCCTCGCTGCTGCAAAAGCTGTGCGCTGACGTCCAGGTTCCCCGAGAAATGGCTCTTTGATAATCTGTGCTACCAGATCCTCGCGCTCCAAATCTGCGACCGGGCACTTTATGGCTCCGTCGTCAAACTGCCGGGCTTTGTGAGTATAGAGGAGGCTATGAGCAGACTCATGCCGAAAGCTGAAGGTAGTCAAACTGTTCTTACATCGTACAAAAAACACGGTGTTGGCTACAGACATGAGGACAAAATTATCTGAGGACACACCTCAAGCACATTCGAAGCATTTTTGCTTCATACATGCTTCGAACATCCCTGCAGACAGTTTTTGTATGACCAGTTTGACAGCGCCGTCATAACAGGAAGAAACACGTGTCAAACCGTGTCTACAGAGCTTTTTATGATGTGTTAGCAGCACGACCGAGGCTCAAAAAAGCAGGTATCATTCACACGACTCATCCTACTCTCAGCTTGTCATTCTTCAGCCACACATTCGGTGCATCAATGCACAAAATCTTTAAATTCCTTTTTTGTTGTTGTTTTGTTTAAAGGTTTGCGTGCAACTTCGGGTTTCTGCAGGGAAGATAATCATCTAGGCGCTCCCCCTTTCCTAAGCTGCGAGGGGAGCCAAGTAGGGGCAAAGTAAAAAGTGGAGGGGATATAGAAAAGGAGGAGGAGGGAAAAAGAGGAAAGCGCGAAGTGTACGTCGGCCTTTAAGTGTAGTTGAAAGGAAGTTATAGTCAGCGGTAGCGCTCAGCAATAAGGACATTTTTGCCGGTACCATTTAGAGCGCATGCATGACACGTGCTTTGCCCGCTTTGCAAAACGACGGACGCGCACCGTGTTGGAATGGGGAGATTGCACGCAGAGCTCTCAACTTGTAAAGATTAGAATGATGTAGCCGCCGCCATAGCAGGTCTTATTTTTACTGTAGCAGCCGAATGTTTTCTCTCAGACACATTTTAAGTGGGGAAACAAAGCAGAGGACTATTTCCGTACAAAGAATGACACGCTGCAAATCGGGAGTCATGTAACATGTTTGGGTTAACTCGACGTTATATTATACGGGTGTTTAATTTTAATTTTAGGTTTTTCGTTGCTGTTGTTTTTTTGTTTTTTAATGTGAAATATAGTTTAGTGCGGTCTGTTCAGTTTAGTTATATGGTTGGACGGACATACCATCAGGGATACGTCGGATGATGAGCTACAACTTGTTCATTAACTTCTTAATAAGTGAAAATAAACGTATGACTCCATAGAAACTTACTGAACGTCATCTAAAAACACTAAGTCGTGCAATTAGAAAAAAAAACTTTCAGCCTTTACACTTTGGTGAAGAAGGAAGACCAGCGAAGCTGTACTGTGATGGGATGACCTCAAGGACGGCTTCTTGGGCGACCTCAAGGACAAAGCCCAGAGGACGACGTCTAGGACAACCTCAAGGACAACGTCTACGACGACCTCAAGGACGACTTCTAGGACGACCTCGAGGACGACGCCGAGAAAATTCAGCCTTTCCACTCTGGTGAAAACCAGAGTGGAAACCAGAGTGAAAACCAGAGTGGATGGCGGTAGCTGTCCAGAGTTTTGTGTCGACATTTCTTTGGTACCGGACACGATCCTCGGGAACCTAGCGCTTAACAGCTCCGCTGTAAAAAAAGATTTGAAGCACGAAATTAGCGCGATAGCGCGCAAAATATTTTTTTCTCGTGCAGCTGGCGGTTCGAAAACACGGATAGCAATCTTTTCAGTCGCATTTTCGAACCACTAGCATTGCGCCTGCTGCACGAGTGGGGACTTTTGCGCGTCCCCACGCTTACTATGTACTTACTACTTCATAAAACATTGTTTTCTTCTAATTTATTGATTTATTATTTCTAGATGACGCTTAGCAAGTTTCGAATTGGAGCCATATGTTTATTTCTACTATTTAAAACTGTAATCAACAAACTCAAATTAATTGTTCAAATTATGGCGACGATTAGCCACCTTTATTATTTGCCTCATGGCCTTATAACCCCCCTGCACAGACAATATTCGTCTGCCTTTCACGTTCTTTTTTTTATATAAATTTGTTTGAAGATAAATGAAACAACCTTTATACCTATGTCGAGGGTATTTAGAAGATCATTGCAGTATCCCCTTTGTAATATCCACATATTTATCTATAAGATGTGGTGATGTAAGAGGTATTCTGTTTGTCCCCTTTTTGTAGCCTCCGTCTTGGGTTTTAAAAATGTCTAACTTTAACCAGCTCGTCTGCCTTAGTACGTTATCTTACTAATATGTATCCGTGTTTAATGTGCGTGTGGGTTGTTTGTAAACCGGACTTCGATGCGGACTTTTCGGTAGATGTTCATTTCGGTACGCCGTCGTTTGGGCTGCGGGAATTTCGGTAGCACGCGCTATTTTCGGGGTGCTCTAGGGTTAGGGCCTTTTTTCTACCTTTTTTATGTAACAGAAATTATTCTTTGTTTTGGCTCGAACTTTTCTCCGCACGTTCACATTGATCATTTGGTGTTCATCACGAACCGTGTATCTATGACGTTCAATGATCATTATTCATATTTGTGCGCCATCTATCGGAAAACATGATTCAAACGACCTCAAAGATGGCGGCGCGCCGTCCTTGTTTCGGGGCGGAAAAGCGGGCTGCTCGGAATGTGATGCATCTATATCGCAGTGACGCATCAACTTACTCAAATCGTTCCTCGTCAATCTGAGCGCCTCTGATGCAGCACTCGCGCTCAGATCCTTAAATTCGCTGATCTGCACAAATCTCTTGAAAGAATTCTTTCATTTGTGATTTTTTTTTCTTGATATGAAATGTTTTTTGATGTCGCCAGGCTTATGTCAGTAAGTTTTAACCCCTACACCCCTGCCGAACACTCAGAGCCTTGTACGGTGAAATCCTGAAGCTGCGCGTTTGTATAAAAAACTGAAATTTGCGCATCGCGTCTTTTTCGCTCCTTTTTGGTTTCAATATACTTTTCGCTAGTTTGGAAGAGATTCAATGAACGCGTAATGATTGGATACTTTGTTCGATAAAAGACCTTGTCAAATGTCAGCGTGCGAGAAATTCCTTCTTTTTTTTAACTAACGGTAATTGTGATTTTGAAACTCCTCGTTTAGAATTGGGTTGAAACGCAGACAAAGAGGCCGCTATCTTTGAGGCTTCCAGCCCGGCATTTTCGACAACTTTCCGGTAGGCGGTGCCAAAAATGCATAAGGTGTATAATATGCTTCGTAGTTTCCTCTTATGAGTAAGCTTTTTGTTCACTTTTCCTAATGTAAGCACCGACGCCGCGAGCTGCACTTGGGATCTTACTTTTTTTGTAGGCGGTTAAGGTATTCTTGTCGTTCGTTTTGTACAGGCGCTCTTTGGCTTCAATTTATACTTTTCTAATGATGCAAACATTTCGCAGCGTAAATGCAAAACAAAAATATTATACGATAATATATTTTTTATTTTTTTACAGTTGAGCGAAATTGTTGACAAATAGCCGTGGAAGACAAGTGCAAAGTGATACTTCTAAAGTGCAAAGTCAGGAGTGTATATCCATAGTGACCCTGAGACGTAGGAACAATTAAAAAAAACGGACGAACAACGAAATTTTCGTTGTTCTGTCCGTTTTTTTCTTTCTTTTTTATTGTTCCTACGTCTTGGGGTTTCTATGTATGTCATTCACCAGCTCAACTGCGTTTTTTACCTATCTTCATCCAGGAGTGCGTAGTCTTGCGTACGAATTGAAACACAGCCTCTCGCAGATTTCTCGATTCTTGTCGAGGCATCGAGAAATGATGCCTGGACGTTGGTGTCTCCAGACAGTCTTAGCATCAAAAGACTTATTCTGTAATGCGCTTATGAAAGCTTTATTGAACCTCCTCTTCTCCGCCAATAACCTCCAAGCGGTAGCAGCATTTATAATAAACAAATAAAAAGGTAAGAGCTGACATCTTCCAATACACAATGCGAATAAACAATCGCCTTTTTCCCGCACTATCGTGACAAAAAAGTAGTTTACTATTTATTTTTGTTTTGTTTTTTTGTGTGTGGAAGGGGGGGGATTTTGCAGTTCGCGAAGAAACCGCAGCATTGCACGACTGTACCATCATCTTCGGACCGGCATATCTAGTTCCCGGAAGCGCATTCGGAAAAGCTTGCGGAGTAAGTCCTTACGGATCATTTCCGCCACTCTGATTGCTGCGCTCTCATGAACGCCACGTTCCGCAAAACGTTTAATACTTATTCGTTAAATTTGCGCAGGATAACAGAAATAGTCTCAAAACCGTTCCGGAGAGGTGTCTTTTTTGTTTTTGTTGTTGTTTTTGCTGTTGTTTTTAACTCACACTGTTCTTGACATAAAATATGCAACAACAACAAAAACAAAAAGATTGAACGGCCGTAAATATCAACAAGGCGAGGTTCCTCCGAAGAGGCACGTCTCCTCCAGGCCGACGCGATGCCGAAATAGAGCGCGCTATGGTCCATGCACTGTATACTGTGGTCGATCGATGCAGCGCATAACGGGCCCGTAATTAACCCGATTAGCATAATGGACACTCACTCGTGGCGCGGGCCTCTCGGCCGCTCATTAGGCCTTGGCGGAAGGTGTGACCGACCGCGTTCGGATGCACGCGCCGCATGCCCGGTGTCGACTGCCGGCTCCAAGGAGGCGTTCAGAGGCGCCCAGCGCGGCGGGCACCGATGCATGAACCGTGGTTGCAGTCTCTAATGACCGTCCGGAGTTATGAGCGTCCAGCGCTGACGGACCGACGACTCGACCGGCCCGATCCTTTGAAGCGCATGCACTCGACGAGCCTTTTCGATGGTTGTCGTTCCCGATCCGAGTGTGGCCGACTGGAGAATACGCGAATCATCGGCGTTGGCGTTTTCTGTTGGGGCCCTGTTTTGAGTTCGACCGTGGTAAGAGCTACTGGGATAGAAATAGTGTATTTTTGTTTTTGCAATACGTATATATAGGGTGTCTCAAGCGGACCTTCCGCTGTGAAACGAGCTGGAAAAATCGGCGTCTGCACATAGAAAGCCCGAACTTTCACCGAATGTGCACTAAGCAGGTCAGTCTTACCATGTGAAATCTCAAGGTGTGGACTTTGGCCAGTATTTTTCTCCCATTTTTTACTGAAGGAGAATTACGCCTTGAAATTTAATACGGTAAAACTGACCTGCTCGGAGCACATTCGGTGAACGTTTGAGCTTTCGATGCGCAGGCGCCAACGTTTCTTGGCTCGTTTTGCAGCCGAAGGTCTGTTTCGGACACCTTATATATAACAGAATATGAAGTATTCATATTGCTTGAAGATGCTGATTTGCTACTTTCAGAGGACCGCCCCTGCCTTGTGGCGAAATTTAATGTAACTCCCATCGTTCACCGCTCTCGGGGCTCTTTGCTGATCAGATAATGTCATTCGGTGGAAATCTATGAAATTTTACCGTGTGGCATAAGTATTAGTATGTATTAGAGATGTGGAACGGACTATACACGGTTTCATATTACGATAGACTGCAGCGGATGTTACGAGTCATCGGAACCAATTCGATGCCGCGTGAGTGTCACGTGACCTTGGGGGAGGCGGAGCAACGCGTGGGGCGCGTAGTCACGTGATAAGTTCACAGCGCTAGATTGGCTAGCATGGCTCGTAGCGTCCACTGCGGTCCATCGGATGGAATGGAGTATAGAAAAAGACGAGGTAAGAAAGAGGGAACGCATACATACGCATTAAACCTTGTCAGGAATAACAACACCCCACATCACACATACAAAAGGAAGTTAATCAGTTCGCAACTGCACAAGGAAGGAGGGAGAGGAGGGAGGAAGAGGAAGCAGCCTAAAAAAAATGTTACAGGAACTTACGCGTCGCATTAATAGGATACGTGTGCCCTAAAAGATGGAGCGTTACTATCTATTTCTTGCGGCACATGCAAGGCTCGCTGCATGTAAATAGCATGTCGAAGTCGAGCGGGGCAAAGCGTCAGTGTTGCGTTCCGGCTAACAGGATCGAGCAGCATATATACATGGCGACAGCCAGTCAGAGGGCTTTTTGCCTTTTTCTTTTAGCAGTGTATACACATACACAAAGGCGACCCGCTCCGTCACGTATATAATATATACAAGGCGGACATTCTCTTCAACGGTGCCTAATCCGTTACGGCCCAGCACGGGGCCCGGTTGCTTGGCCCCTGAATTATGAATGAAACGGAGGCAGGCATGCCTTTTCCAAGATCAGTGCAATTGAAAAGAAGGAAAGGGAAAGGGGGGGCAAATGTTTTAGAGCAGACATAATGAAGTCAGAGCGCATTATAGGGCTTTGCGAATGTTTCTTTTTTTATTTCTTGTGCGTGTGTATGCGTATGGATGGGGTGTCTAAGCCAGCTTCCTTTCTGCGCGATATATTGCAATTTGTGCCGTGGGTTAAAATCCGGTTAAGTTGACCATGATGGGATCGCGTAAGAGGCTCAGGGAAGCTTTATTCTCAGCGTAAATAAGCTGGGGAGTTGAGAGCTACGTATACCTTGCCGCGAACGTGTGTGCGTACCGCCGTTGAATCCAAAATGGGATCAGTGAAGTTTCGTTTAAGGAGCCGTTGCTTACGCGGGGACGCACGTTTTTAGTAAGTGGTTCGTCATGACTTCGGCCTTCATTGATTGGCAATTTCGTCTGGAACGTTCCCCCTTCTTACCTCACAAAACTTCTTTTTTTTTTTTTTACGTTTAGCGAGATGTAGCAAGAAAAAGGAAGCCATTTTTGCCCTGCGGACGCGCACAAATTTTTGTCGTTCGATTGTATATTATATACTCCGATCTTCTACGCCGACATCATTTTTTGTTCATCTAAAAAAAGACTCGTTCCGTTTTGTTCGTTACGAGATTAGTTCGTTGAGCCACACCGCGCCACGCTGCAAGAGTCAATCACGCGGGCGTTTTTACGTGAATTTGTGTCTGTGTCTGTGTTTGTGTGTCGTGCGTGCTGTGCGTGCGTGCGTGCGTGCGTGCTGTGCGTGGCGTGCGTGCGTGCGTGTGTGTGTTTATTACAATTTTTTGCGTTATTCACAGTCGCTACGCTGTCGTGGTTCTCAACAAACATAAAAGTTGATTAGGCAAAGTGACGGGTTACTAAACGCAAAAGGGATCAGAGAATGACTCAAATGTCTTAAATGATTTTATTATATTATTTTTTTCGGCGGTACTTTACAGGACCTAGCACAAACCATATTGCTGCTGGCGTAGTTCTTTCAAACAACTTTCGTAAATTTCACTGGCAACAAGCTGTCCCTGTTCAATTTGTATTTTATTGCGTTAACATTCGTGCCCTGTTACATAAGGTCACCTTGAACATGTTTGGACTAACCAAAGTTTGCGACAACGATACGGGGTGGCGCCACAGCCGCACTGGCTGTGGAAGCGCTGTGGAAATTGGCTAGGAGACACCTTCTGCAAGCGCCGACAGATGGCGGGCAGCAGTAATCAGCTCTGTTTAGTCATGGCGCGGTGGTGGCGCGTAGGGCGTACTTCCGGTCTGAGGCTGTGGGCGGAAGTCACCAGAAGTTCCCATGCGGGACTTCTGGTGTTTCCACTCACATGCGACATGCATCGTGCGACATGCGGTACATGCATCCCTATGTTCTTTTTGGAAGAAACCAGACAGAAACCTGCCTTCTCGTCTAAACGCCGCTACTGGGAGTGTTCCAAAACAGTAGGGAAAGGTTTGAAGGTCATATTTCCATGTGTTTCTGCACTGCTCGGTTAGCACGAGAACGTAAATAGAAGCCGCCAAAAAGGAAAACAAGACGCCGTCCGTTCACGATTCCTTGTCCGCGCAGCACTTTCGGTTAAATTCACGGATACTTGTGGTCGTCAGATTTATTTGTTTTGTTCCAACATCAACGCGGGAAAACCGCCAAGTTGTACGGACCACCTGCGGATAACGTTCAGTGTGTCTTCAAGTTCAAACGGCCACCTGATCGTTCGAACTGTCGTCTTCTCTTTCAAACGTTTCCGCTTGTTGTCGTCGGCTCGTTCAAAGGACAGCGGCCCGGAGACTAAACGCTGACCCGGTAATTGCGATGAAGTAAGTCGCCTCAAAGAGCAAGTTTGCAGGTGATTGGGGTAAGTAGGCTCGGTGTAAACAATAGATACAAGGAGATGTTGATACCAGTGGCCATCACTGACTTCGAATGCCCGATTCACTTCGTCCGATTCTGCTTGCGATTTTCAGTATTGACGTAGACCATATCAGCTGTGGTTCACGTTTCTGCAGCCCGAGCGACGTCGCGACTGAAAATAGCGAGCAGAATCTCATCATGCGAATCAGGTTTTAGCGTCCATTCTGCGGCGTCCACGCGGAATGAATCGCCGCATGTCATTATTGACGCGAAGTTTTGTGGTGTAACGATCGAGCCTAGTTAATATTGCCGCTCGCGAATCTGACCAAGCAGCAGCGCGCTCGTGGCCTAACGGTTATAGCGCTTTCCTTCCACGCAAAAAGCCAGGGTTCGGTGCCTGGCCGCGGGTACACATCTTTGTTGACTTCCGGAGCCGGTGTCAGCCTCGCCCCAGCTGGCGATCTCGCTGTTACACCGACTTCGACGCCCGCGACGCTCTATTGTTATCTTCTGTTTCCTCTTTGTTTTTGGCGCAAGTTCGCCTCATGAAACGTTGAGTTTACTTCAATTTTCGTCGCCTCATCACTTGTCGTTCGTGACAATATCGCTGAGGCCGCTCAAGTAGTCAGGCCTTGCCAGGAAGACGTAGAATCAACAATTCCAACACCGAATAAGAGCACGGGGACTCACACTGGCTCCGACAACGTCATATTCCAATGGTTTCTTTATGGGCGACAGCAACCTTCTTGCCCACACTCCATCGTATTTGCGCGGCACCGATGACGTCCAGT